>JAECUM010008475.1:0-20371 GCA_016617855.1 Megalonaias nervosa | reverse complement strand
ATAGAGTGGATTCTATGTCACAGATATGCCGTCTTCCTCCACCCCGACCCCACACGCCTGCTATCAAATGAGCAGTACCCTTAGTTTTACTTCTTGTTCTTCTTGTCTTCGAGTTTTAGGTCATTTTGCATATCATGATATTGTCATACATTACATAACAAACCTCTGTTGGGGTAAATTGTCCTTATTTAGACAACCGATATAATTTTTCCTCAATTTCCTCTCTCGAGTCGAGTTGAAAAATGGCCGCCAAAATGTTCCTTGAAAAAAGAAAACATTCCAGAAGGTGGGGTTAAAAAAGTTTTCCCACGATCGCAGCCAATCAGTAAAGAGAATATTGCACAATAATTTCATGGGCTTATTTGGACCAATCAGAATCACATAAAGTGATATGTTCAGATGTATAATATCAAATATATTAAACTGCACATACTGTAGGCAAAATGTATCGACTATGTGATAATGCCAGCTATGATATCATATTGCCAGTAACGCTGCCACTCTACCAGGTACGTTGCCACACTGTCATTTATGCCGCTACATTAACAATTATGCTGCCACCACAGAGTTGCTATATATAGGACTAGAGTACGCGCGCCGTACTGTGTGATGCGTAGCTGGGTGTGCCTGATAGACCATCACAGATGGCGGCCAACTTGTGGCAAATTGTGGCTGCGTCGTTGGTAACGCACTGTAACCTGTACAATGCAAGCGTGCAAACTGGATGGCGAATATATATATTCAGTTATTCGAGAATTTTATGGGTATATAATTATGATGAAACTTAAGATAGTACATACCAAAGGAGAAAATTTAAAGAAAAGCATTTCAGTGGAATTCAGTTACAAGGCGGTTTCTAAACAATTATATCCAGACTGAGTTTTCACTGGTCTGAGAATAAAACTGCCTTACTGAGTTGATATCTCACAGTTGCCATGTTTCTTAGCACATATCTTTCATTGACAATCCGGCCGTAGTGGTGAAACAACATGGTACGGCATATTTTCACAGTCCTATATATAGTAATTCTATGGTATTTACAAGTAATAATTACCAAAACGTACTATTTAAATAAAATGTTGTCCTTGGAGTGTATTAATAAGTATCGGCAAAGGTAGATGATGATTACAGACACATTTATGTATACAGTCATGACAGGTTATGAGTGTTAATATTCAAAGCTAGCAGAAGGACACTTTTACGTATGTAGAAGTGATACACGTGAGTTGTAATAGAAAACCAGGTTTCTAGCTCAGAGACCCCCTTCCCCCTCCAAAACACATCTATGTTGACATTTTCTTTAGCTCCGATGATGACTTTTACATGATTAAACTTTTTCTGACAAAATATGTTTTGTCGGGATAAGGGGGTCTCTGAGCTAGAAACACTTGTTTTCTATTACTACTATAACACCTGGAACTTTGTCAGGTAAAATATAAAATTATAACACCTACGCGGAAATTCCAAAGAACATTCTGGAAAATTACGTAATGGAAATTCCAAAGAACATTCTAGAAATTACGTAATGGAAATTCCAAAGATTACGTAATGGAAATTTCAAAGAACATTCTAGAAATTACGTAATGGAAATTCCAAAGATTACGTAATGGAAATTTCGCGTAGGCGTTATAACGCTATAAAAGGCGGGCAAAATTTTTTTCCGTGTTCATTCAGCAAGTGGATCTGTAATTGAGCAGGAAAGTGAAATATTTGTTTGAGATTATTTTATTTCTAAAGTTTAGACAAAATTTCATACCCTATCATCATCATATATTTTTTTTTTTGATAATCTTTTTCGTACTTGCTAACTCTCATTGGCAGAATATCTGTTAACATACTGTCAATAATACGGAACTCTCGTATTAAATCGTCCATATCATAGTTTACGCCTCGCAAATAAGATCGTATCTAATCAAGTAATTTTTTATAAGTGATAATAGCTGTTTTACAAGCGTTTTTTTAGTCTCAACTCGAGGCTCAACCTTTTTACACACCGTTGAAAGATAAACACCAACACCTGATATTATTAACAAAAACAGTAACTGCTTATAATATCAAAGTCTCTTATTTCTTTAAGTAGTTGTGGTCCTCGCATATGCATAACAAGAATAAAATTATTTTCTTCTTCTGACAATGGAGAGTTTATCATTGGAATTGAAAAAATGTTCCTAGTATTTATCACATGTTCTGATAGTGATTTGTCCCCAACATCTATTTTGGGGTTAAAAATATTATCATAAAATTCTCTCGTAATGACTGTAAATAATTACAGTGACATTTATTTTACAACGTTAGATTAAATCTGATCATCAAGTGTGTATATTTGAAATGCTGTCAGTCCTGGAAACGGATGTTCATCAGCGATAACATAAACTCGAAAATACAAGTACTTGTTGACAGTATTTTCGGTTGGAATCGTAAAATATTGTGTTGTTGAAATATGAGTGTCTGTTGTACTATATAATAATACCTAGTCGATATCATCGTTTGATCCTTCCAATCGCCAATTATAAATTCGACCAACACTAGAGTTTAATCGACCTCGTAAATGAAATTGCCAAATAGCGACTGCAATGGGACATTTAATTTTAATCCAAAAATTTTCAACTTCTCCGTTAGTAGTCTATTCTTGTCTATCAGATAAAGCGTGATAAGGATAATTTTCAGGATAATATGATAATGCACTTACCTCAAACCCATCTCGGTTGTCAGTTGCCTTAAAAAGTGTTGGAATATACCCAAGATTGTTTTTGGTTCGTTTTATACCACCACCAGATAGACTGTCAACATACGCTTTATTTGTCAGATCATCAAGGTTAACTGGAACATATGTTGTTGTTATTGTTTTGTCTTTCATATTTATGTTACCTGATATTGGTCCAACGGATCGTTTAAAGTACGAGGTGAGTTCTTTTTTTAACTGAGCGTAACTAATAGGATCAGTATCATTAACTGATGGTGAGGTTGTCGGTAATCCTGTTATTTTTTAGTTATTGCTCAATACAAGGTTACCTGTCATTGTGTCTCTAGCCTTGTTAAGTTTATTATCGTCAACGAATTTTAGTTGCGTATAACTCACCGCTTGTGTGCTATTAACATTTGCTAGTGGATACTCGGTTTCCAACGCAATAATTTTTTTACTTGACATGTTAATAATACCTGTAACAGTGCCACCGGTTTTATCAAGCTTGTTATCATCAACATACTTTAACTGTAAATAACTAACAGCTTGTGTTTGATTTAATTTTCCTGGCGGATACGCTGTTTCTAATTTTTTTTTCCTGACATATCCAAGTCACCGCTTAAAGTTCCCCCTGTCAGTGATAGTTTATTATCGTCAACAGATTTAAGTTGTGCATAACGAACAG
The DNA here is from genome assembly GCA_016617855.1 of Megalonaias nervosa. Lineage (NCBI taxonomy): Eukaryota > Metazoa > Mollusca > Bivalvia > Unionida > Unionidae > Megalonaias > Megalonaias nervosa. The sequence goes on along the minus strand of JAECUM010008475.1, from coordinate 17,003 downwards.
CTTGTGTATCAACAACCTTTATTGGCGGATAATTTGTTTCTAAACCAAATACTCGTTGATTTGACATAAATAGATTTCCTGTCATTGTGTCGCCAGTTTTTTTTTACTAGCGATGACGTATCAGTTATTGTTCGTTCGTCAGCGGAAACAAATCCCGTAAGTGCTGTTCCAAACTTTGTGTAATAGGCAATATTATGTAAATTATATAACATAAAATTGTATAACAACAATGGCAAAGTCATCGATATTAAATTTTGACACTGAACGATTAATCAAACATAAACACAATAACGAACTTCCAGATTGCCATTTTCTTATTGTTGGTCGTAGAGGCTCTGGCAAAACAAATCTTTTACTAAATCTCTTACTCAACGATAACTTTAATTACGATAAGGTATATATTTACACAATTAACCCACAAGATAAATACGAGTTATTACGCGAATACAACGATAAACTTCGTGATGAGCTTGACGCTGGCGATGATATATTTATGATCAGGCAACCAGAGGAATTGATCCCTGTCAACGAACTTGATTCGTCCGAGCATAAAATAATTGTATTTGACAATATTCCGCTAAACAACGAGGAGATGAATAAGATTAAGTCGAATTTTTCGTTGTCACGTAATAAAAAATGTAATACGATTTATCTTGCGCAAGGATTTTACAACGTTGACAGATTTATTAGGCGAGATGTGGGATGTTTTATATTATGTCCTGGACTCGATAATGTTGATGTGAGAAATATTGCAAACGAGCATTGTGGTGACGTAACGAAAGATAAATTTATTGAATTATATCATCAAGCAACTAAAGGCAAATACAATTTCCTTTTATTTGATGAACTAGCGCGTGATCCGGATAAAAAGTTTCGTTGTTGTACTGACACATTTCTCTACACGAATTTTATATCGCGTATAAAAATAAATAATGGATTATCATCAAAAAAATGAATTACTAAAAAAAAACTTGCAGCATCTCAAGTTGTTTTTAAGAAAAAGGTGGAAGAAGATTGTCGAGGACAAAGTGTTGTAGAAGAAGAAACCACCAAACTTTTGAAACCTGTTACAGAAGCAGTACTCGGTAAGCAATCAGAAATATCAGCATTGTCTCCGGAAGAACTAGAAAAAAATGAAAGAAAATGGTTATTTTGTTTACTCGGAGAAAGATCAGAAAAAGAAACTAAAATAATTGTAGAGAAACTTGTAGAACATATTGTTGATCCTGTTGCACAACAGGCTGAATTTGACAGATTAATAAGCAACCCGCTTGAGATACAAAAGTCTATTGCAAACTTGGCAGTTAAGCCAGCCGAGTTAATGGAGTTGATACAAAATTTATCAGAGCAAACTCGGAAACTAGCTGAAAAACAAAAAATGATGACTGAATCTATCCCAGAAATAATGCCACTCAAAAAACAGATAATATTTTTCAGAATAAATGCACGTAGCAAAATATTAGGCGAAGAATATGATGATGTTTTAAAAAATATAATATCAAAGACATTGAAGATATTCGAAATCAGTCAAATTGGCCAAAGAAAAAATTTAGAAATTTATTAACAAAATTAGACGAAATTTCTACATCTGGTATAAAAGCTGATAGAGGAGTAGAAAAAGAAGCAAAAACAGAAGTAGAAATGTTGGCGATGATGGATACTATAAGAGAAGGAATTATTGCTGATGTTTTACATACGACAGCAAAATAGTATCGAACCAACAAAAAGACAATGAATCGACATTTAAAAAACTGTTTAATAAATACGAAAGCGACCGAGATAAAAGATTACCAGAGGAAAAAACTGGAACAGGTGTCAAAATTTTTACATCAAACGACGAACTGGTTGACCGACTTATATTATTAATATCATCAAAAGAAGCAGGTAATAATACCACTGAAATCGACAACGAAATTGTTGATATATTAGATAATCTTAGATCGAGTGGATTACTAACAACAGACAAGTATGAAATTTTACATGGCGATCTTATATAAATGTCAACAACACTATTGCTTGATTCATCGCAAACAACGAGTGACAGCGCAAACTTTTCTGTCCACTATGATCCGCCAATAATACTGGATCCCGGTAAACAATACGCAATTGGATTAATTTCCGCTACGATATGGCATTCTATGGCAAATGTAAAAACAAACGTCAATGACGACTTTACATTTAATTATGGTGCTTGGGTATCAGTCAAAATACCACAGGGGAGCATATAATGTAACTGATCTCAACAAAACAATAAGAGAGCTGAGAACAAAATACACTACCTCAGACAATTTTGAATTAACCCCAAACTATAATACGCTACGAGCCAGAATCACATTAAAAAATAATTTGATAATCGATTTTTCACCAGCGACCAGTATCGCATCGTTGCTAGGATTTAATCGTCGACAGTACGGTAGTGTTACAGAACAAAGTGTATCATATGACGGAGATCTTGCAGTTAACATAACAGAAGTAAATACAATTTTAATCAATTGCTCTATTGCATCAGAGTCTTACTCATCGAAGGGAAGTCAAGGTCAAACAGTCTATAGTTTTTCGCCAGATGTTCCGCCTGGTTCACTGATGCAAATTACTCCTCGACAAATAATATACTATCCGATTACTCCTAAAAATTAATTAACCAACATAACAATGCAACTAACAGATCAATCAGGACGACAAATAGATCTTAACAATGAAATTGTCACGTATCATTTACACTTACGCAACGTATAGCTTGAAAGAAATTTTGTAAACTTAATTTAATAACAAGATGAGACAAAAAGAAGTTTATCGAAGAACTATTGTAGGTGCATGTTTTAGAAATATATTTACAAAGGTGATCGAGAATATCCCAGGAATTGCACGTAAAGTAGCACCAATTGCTCTTGATGCCAGCATAGCTTTTGCGATGGGAGCATCTAGTGCAGCAGACTCCGTAGTAGGACAAAAGATCGCTGATAAAATTAAAGGCGCAACACCTACGGTGTCGGAACTAAAACGAGCAATATCAGATATTGCACCAACAGCGGAAACAGAAAGAGCTATGATAGCTACAACAAAAAATTACTGTCGCCAAGCGGTGAGGATGTGGTGCGTAAGCTAGTAAACAAAACAAAACGAAAATTAGATTTACCTCAGATTTAGCAATTTTGTGTAACGATTATAAAATAAAAAATGTCAGTTAAAAATTATCTTGATTTTGGTGAGAAATATGATACTGACAATACAGCAATAGAATTCGGGTATATTGAATACCTCGACGAGAGCTCAAACAAACCAAATAAAGCTGGTCAAAAAAAAAAATTAACACCAGAGACGAAGATGTGTTCTTGCTGCCTCACAAGGCTATGCTAGAAGTTCGCCGTAGGATATTATTAACATAAGCTGGGGGTGATATTGCAGCTGGCACAGAAATTGCGCTCGTAAACAATGGCTGGAGTTTGTTTAAAAGTGCACGATATCAACTAGCAAATCAAACAGTGGAGGATATTGATAATTGGTTACCGGTTGCAAGTACAATATTAAATATTATTTCGTTTAGCGATGATTATTCGAGATCAATTGCAACAAATATGATGTGGTTCAAGGATACAGGACCTGGGCAAGCTGTTGGAAGTGAGTTCATTTTAGGCGGTGTTTTTACACACGGCGCTGACGCTGCCGCAGATCTTGTGATAGTTAGAAATTGTCTTATAGCGAATGCTGGAATCCTTGGAATAGCCGCACCAGCTGCAGCTGCAAACGCAGACGACACAAAAAATTTCGTTGACAGCAGCGTGCAACAACTTTAGTATAACACCACCAGGTGCAGCTGATGATGGAGAAGTTATGTCAGATTTAGTCAACAAGTCTTTTGTTAATATACGAAACAGAAGATATAAGGAGGGATATACCAAGCGAAAATCTCTTGCAGCAGGATCACAACAAATAACAATGATGTTGCCGTTAAGCACAATATTTGGATTTTGTAGCGCCTATCATAAGGTATTTCGAGGGCTAAAACACACACTTATTTTAGATCGGGCAGATCACAATAATTGTCTTATTCGAGTTGGTGGAGTGGATGTAAAATTTGTGATTACGAAATTAGCGCTGTGGATGCCTTAAATTGTTTCATCAATAGCTAGGTTAGCAGAACTTAACACAACGTTAGAGGCTTTAACAAAAAAGATTTATTTTCTTCAGCATAAAATATATCAAACAAGTGTTCGTAACTCAATCTATTACACATGGCGTATTACAGCTACTTCGAGCGAACAATTACCAATATAATTATTTGTTGTGTTTCAGCAAACAGCACGACTTGATAGTCAACTACAAAATAACGCCGTTTTTGATAACGCTAACGTTAGGAGAATATTTGTCAGAATAAACTCTAAACAATACCCAGAACGAGCGATCGAATGTAATTTTACAGCCAACGCTGGTAAAAATGTTACGAGAGCATATATGTACCTGATTGAAGCGATGCAAAAATATATGGACGCTGACAGCGGATCACAGATTAATATTGAAGAATTTCGTACGCTTTATCCTATCTTTTTCTTTGACTTATCAAAACACTCCGATCGAATGATTAATTCAACCGCGGAAATAGAAGTAACTTGGACACTTGGACAAGCTCCAGTGACCCTTCTAAACGTATTTGCGCTTGTGTCCAGCGATATATTCTTGACGACTGACTCAGTCAAAGGTAGAATGACTGTCCAAGTTTAATCTAACAAACAAATATAAAATGAAAATAAAGTACACAGCTAGAGAAATATACCTAACGCCCCGCCAAATTAAAAAATTATCAGCTGCGGTTGGCAAACGTAATTCTGTCTCCTTATTGATATCCCCAAAGACGGACACCGCCGCAGTAAAAGTAATGTTAACTCAAAACCAAATCAGTAGGCTAGATCAGGGAAAACCTTTCATCCTTATGTTATCTATTGCACAGGTAAAATTTATTTTAAGATTTTTTGGACCAGCACTTTCTGTAATTTTACCAAACATTCTGCCTGTGTTAGGAACACTTGGACTAGCAGCAGTGTCAGGGGCATTATCTGGAGCAACTAAAAAAGCGGTATCCGGCGATGGAATCAAACAAATTTTATATAACAATAAATAATAAAATTCAGCTAAAAAGAAACCGCCAGCGACAAAATCTATAAAAAAAAAAGAAGTCGCCAGAGAAAACATCGCCGAGAAAAATAAAACAAGGAGGAATTATTCCTTTCGCTCCGCTGCTAGCAGGGTTAACAGGCAGTCTAATTCCAAACCTGCTAGGGATAGGACGTGAAATGTCTCTACCAGGCACCAGACGCCGTTGACGTCACCGCTGTTGAGTAATTTAGAAATTATATCGAGATTGAATGAATTGTCGGATTTCGTGGAGTATATTCCAAAGACGATTTAGATTAATGTACCAGCAGATGGTTCGTGTGTTGTAAATATACAAAACCTCAATGACGGATCCGGCACACATTGGGTTGCTGTCTACGATAATAATTATTTTGATTCGTTCGGACTTCCTCCTAGTGATCTTATAAAAAAATATATTTTTAAAAAAATTAAACAAATAAATTACTCGTCTAATCAACTACAGCCGCTTGGAACATCAGCTTGTGGTTATTATTGTATTATGTTTAGTCGACAGATGTCCCAGTCTAAATTTAATTTTTTTAAATTTATTTTACAGTTTGACAAGCAACCTTCTCACGCAAATGATGAGATTGCAATTAATTTTATCTAAACTGAGGAATATGTCAACATACTGTCTCAAATGTAGAACTAAAACAGCGAATACCGACGAGACAACGGAAAAAACAAAGAACAACAGGATAATGTTAAAAACTGGAGCTGGAATGTGCCCTGACAAGGTTATTTTAGTAGATGATTAATCGACGAAGGTAAATATTTTTGTCGACGATTAAAAAATAAAGTGAAATGTAATTTTAATTGTGATAAAGATCTTTGTATAGAACAAGATAAAATTGTTACATACTGTCAATCATGCAATCGACGTGAGGTAATTGGCAGCGGCATTCACATCCACAAATTTATTGGAAAATTACCAAGGCCGAGGACTGGTTGGACATTGCCTGGCCATAAATATACTGGGCCGTACAATCCACTGGACAAACAACTTGACGAAAAATCCATTACCAAGACAAGAACCATACAATGGTGTCGATGCAATAGCAATGAGTCATGATATTTGTTATCGTGATAACGAACAAGATAAGCACGGCTGTGATTAGATAATGCTAGACGAACTTAAAGGAATGAAACCTGTAAATATGAGAGAACGATTTGATAGAAGGTTAGTTCAAACAATGATAGGAACAAAATATAAGTTAGGTCTTGGAAATGAATTATACGATGATCTTGCAGTGAAGACGCTTGCGTCTCAATTACATAAACCTATAATAAATAAAAAAATTCCGAGACGTAAAGTTGTTGCAAATGCCGTTGACGATATCTGGGTGATAGATTTAGTTCATGTGTCAGGCCTCAGTAGATTTAACGTTGGCGCGAAATATTTTTTAACGTCATAGATGTTTTTAGTAAATACGCGTTTAGTGTACCTGTTTCGGATAAAACTGGAACATCAATAACTGATGTGTTAAAACAAATTATCGTTAGTACAGAAAGAAGGCCGAATAAGGTCTGGACTGATCACGGGGCAGAGTTTTTAAATAAAAAAATTCGAACAGTTTCTGGAACAAAATAACATAAAAAAATATATTACAGGAAACGAAGGAAAAAGTGTTGTCGTCGAGCGACTTAATCGGACACTAAACGAGCTTATACAAACATTTGACAGCTAAAAATACAAATAAATACATCGACGATCTACAGCAGATTGTTGATAATTATAATAACACAAAACACAGATCAATAAAAATGTCACCAATCGACGCAATTAAAAATCCGATTCTCGCAAACAAAAGCATGTATCGCAGACATAAATTTAAAGTTGGTGATTGAGTTAGAATTTCTCTGACGAAAAAACATTTGAAAAAAAGATTTACTCCAAACTGGAGCGAAGAAGTATTTGTTGTTGATAAAGTTTTACTGACAATACCTTTGACATATACACTAAAGGATTTATTAGGTGAGCCAATGACAGGTAGTTTTTACGAGCAGAAACTACAAAAAAAAACAGAGCAAGATATATTTGTTATTGAAAAAGTTATTAGGAAAAAAGGTAATAAAAGCCTTGTCAAATGTAGAGGATACCGCGATAAATTTAACAGCTGGGTTCCAACTAAATCTAATATTTTTATAAATTTCCTCGTACTTACGTTTGACAGATTTACATTTTACTGGTTTACATAACGATATTAGATATTGTCTGCGATCGTCAGAGATCATCATTAGGTTAAATATCTTGGCAAATATAAAGTCGAATTTTATATTTTTCTGTCGGTCTGGAATTTTAGTGTTTAAAAAGGGTTTGATCAGCCGCCAAGAAGACTGATTTTCATCTACTGAAAAATTAAATTTCTAGATTTTCTTTGTGATATGATACTTCTCATACCGTCCAGTTGTCGGTCTGCCGTAATATTTTTTATCAACCACGCCAACAGTTTCGTCTTGTTAGTAGTCGTTGTTAAATAGAATATCGTCTTCTGTATAACCAACAGAGTTGTGTTTATCTGCGACTATAAGATCTCCTGCTGTAAAATTATCGTCCGCGATTATATCAGCAAATCGTTTCATCAAGTTTATATTATAATATATTTTTATCTAATTAGTATTATAATATGACTGATGAGATAAAATATCATCAAAAAGTTATTATATTAAAATTACAGAGAATTAGCCGAAGCAGTGCGAAAATGTTTGTCGGGATATAGTTCTCAACGTTAATGTGATGCAAAGTGATTCTAATAAAATTCTGCTAACAGCGGCAGAAAAATAAAATTAATGATAGCGCAGTAAAGACGCTAAAATTTAACAAAGATGATGTTATTGCGTTTGCTCATAATAGCTTAACTAAAAACGAGCTGGAAAATATAATTAATTGTCGCATTTGAAGATGATCCTGTCAAATGTCGATTGTGATGTTGCTGATTTGGCTCTGCCATCTGCTACATCTTTTATTGATTGTGAATGAATTTTAAAATGTTTTGCTGCAGCTGTTATCGAAGAAAATTCTAGTTCCTCACCTGTACTATTGTTATATGATATTATAGGTTTAGCAGAACATCTGAAATTAATACCACCTCCTCGTCCTAGTCTGTTATTTTCTTTAGGCGTAACAAGTTCGAGATTTTCTAGACGATTATCCGTTTTAACGCCGTTGACGTGGTCTATTACCAAATCATTAGGTATAGGTCCGTTAAAAGTTTCGTAAACAAAACAACGGCTATAATAACCAACGAAATCTGTTTTTGTTCCTCTAATAACCACAAACAAGTTTCCATTATTTGTCAAATTACCTAACACTGTTTTAGTTTTCTTTCTTCGAATAATTCCTTTGTCAGATGCCTCGTATAAATCAAACACAGGGTGAGGATGAAATTCACTTTGTAAAGACAAGTTTTCAATATTATCATCATTTATAGATCCATTTACTCTATAAACTCTATGTCCAGCTGGTATGTCTCCGCAGAACAAAGTATGAATAAAATCTTTCCTTAACATTTCTACTCGCTCGGCATTATCACCTTTTACGCTGATCTTTTAACCAACTGGTGTTAATTTACCAAACAGTTTTCCGTACTTGACGTGAATCACTGAACCAAGTGCATTTCCCGCATAACAATTATAAATTGGATGGACATGATATTCTTCCTGTTCCTCTGCCGTCAGTCTTATGTAACTCAAATTTTGTGTCATTATACCTAAAACAATTTATATCTCTAATTGATTTTTAAACTAGCAATGTCAATTAAATATATAAAATGTTATATACAATGCTGAAATTGCGAGATATAGCTAAAAAGAGACATATAGGAGAACCTACAAAAATAGCTACCGCTTTTGCAGGATTTGATAACAGTTATAAATTTGATAATCAAAATATTTTAGCAAATTTTAACTCTACAAATTTGTTTCGTCTTCTGCATCCGACTGTAACGCGAGAACTTGCAGTACATAAAAGTATCAAACTAATAGTACAGTATCATGTTATTTTATCAAAGTTACATGCACCTTAAAAAGATACAGAGATTGCCGAACCATATTTAACAGCTAAATATTTCCTCAGTTGCCGATGAAATACATCAGGAAGTAAACAATAAAATTGGAGGAATTTACTGCATCAGGATCAGGTTGGAAATTTGAGGTGGTGGAGGAAGTTTTATTTTACACAGCAAAATATAACGTACTTCGCTGTAGTTCGTATATGGACCTGCCTCAAATCATTAAAAGCAAAAAATGTTGCATAAACGTAAAGAACTCTGATAATAAATGTTTCCAGTGGGCTATTCTTTCTGCGATGTTTCCAGCAGAAAAAATGCTGATCGCGTTGGCAAATACATTAGTCACGTATCAAAATTAAATTTTAATGGCATTAACTTTCCAGTTGCAGAAAATCAAATATCAAAGTTTGAGGGGCAAAATAATGTTTCGGTTAATGTGTTTGGTCTTGGCGAACGTGAAAATGTTTATCCCAGATACATCTCAGAAAAATCTACACAAAACACAATAAACTTGCTGTTTTATAAAGGACATTACGTTTGGATCAAAAACTTTAATGGCTTAGTTGGCAGACAATATAATAAAGATAAAAATAAGAAATATTTTTGTTATCGTTGTTTACAAGGTTTTTCTAAAAATGAAAAACTGCAAGAGCATGTTAAATACTGTGTTAATGTTCAAAAAATAACAATGCCAACAGAGAAAGAAAGAGTGTCAAAATTTAAAAATTATAATCATAAATTAAGTATTCCGTTTGTTGTTTATGCTGACTTCGAGTGTCTACTTGTCCCTGTGGCAGGCGCAGAAAATGATCCAAATAAATCAAGCACCAGAAAAATACAACAACATATCCCCTGCGGAGCAGCTTATAAAATAGTTTGTTGCCTTGACGATAAATTTTCAAGTCCAATAAAATTGTACAGGGGTAAAACTCCTACCGTGTGGTTACTAAAAAATTTAATAGATGATGTTAATAAAATTTTCAACAGATTATCTAAAACAATTCCAATAAAAATAACACCCAAACAACAACTTGATTCTGATGAGGCAGTTAATTGTCATATCTGCGAGATACCGATGTCAGGCGATAAAGTGTGCGATCACTGTCATCTAACCGGCCAATATCACGGAACAGCACATAATAATTGTAATTTGAAATTTCATGCGCCAGACTTTATTCCTGTTGTTTTACATAGTTTTTGTGGTTATGATTGTCATATTATTGTCGAAGCATTTGGTGATGAGGAAATTAAATCTAAACTAAAATTAAATAATGTAATAAAATGTATTCCAAACAATTTTGAAAAGTATATGTCAGTTACGCTTGGCAAATTACGTTTCATAGACAGTCTGCAATTTATGGCAGCACCATTGGATGAGCTTGTAAAAGGTTGTAGCAGTTTTTGATAATCTGAGAAGTTGCTTTGGTGAAAACTACGTCGTTCTGACAAAAAAGGTGTCTTTCCGTACGAGTATCTCGACGACTGGAGCAGATTTGATGAAACTTCTCTGCCCGACAAAGATAAATTTTAATCGCAGCTAAAAGGTGAAGGTGTATCAGATGACGAGTATAAATATGCTCAAAATACTTGGAATAAATTTAGTTGTAAGACACTTGGTGATTATCATGATTTGTATTTGAAAACAGATGTGTTATTGTTAGCTGATGTTTTTGAGAGCTTTCGTAAAGTTAGTTATGAAAATTATGGATTAGATCCATGTTGGTATTATTCTGCGCCAGAATTGTCATGGGATGCTCTGCTAAAAACAAGTAAGATAGAATTGGATCTCTTGACAGATGCTGATATGTTTAATTTTATTGAAAAAGGTATTCGCGGCGGAATTAGCGTTATAACAACAAAAAAAATACAGTAGCTAATAATAAGTACTTAAAAAAATACGATAAAAATTTACCATCAAATTATATTATTTATCTAGACTCTAATAATTTGTATGATTATGCAATGTCAGAGCCAATGCCGTGCAGTGGATTTCATTTGATAACACCAGATCAATTTCTTAAAAAACTGAGAAAAATCTCCCAGAAAATGTCAGTTATTTTGTTGAAGTTGATCTTCATTATCCTAGCTCGTTACATGATCTACATAACGACTATCCGTTTTGTTCAGAGTCAACGATGATCGGTTATAGTTTATTATCGCCTGAACAACGGGCAATGACAACAGCAAAAAATTCGATCGTTAATAAGCTAGTTCCAAATTTGTTAAATAAACAAAATTACGTGATACATTACAAAAATTTAAAACAAGCAGTAGATGCTGGAATTAGCCCTTAGGAAGGTTTATCGCCTGCAAAAATTTGATCAATCTCGTTGGATGGCAGATTATATTGATTTAAATACTAAACGTCGTGCTATTGCTAAGACCGACTTTGAGAAATACGTTTTCAATTGATGAACAATTCCGTGTTTGGTAAGACTATGGAAAATATCAGAAAGCGAGTCAATATTGAAATTGTAAATGATGTAAATCGCAGAAATAAATTAGTCAACGATGACGATTTTGTCCGTATAAAAATCTTTAATGAAAATCTTGTTGCAATACAGCGACGAAAGACAAATTTAAAGTTAAATAAACCAATTTATGTTGGTGCAGCTGTACTTGACATATCAAAAGGCTAATGTACGACTTTCACAATAACTTTACCAAAAAGCAGTGGCGAGATTCGGAGTTGCTATTTACTGATACGGACTCACTTGTTTATAACATAAAATGTGAGGATGCTTATCAAAATATTTATGATCATAAGGAGTTATTTGATTTATCGATTATCCAGCAAGTAGTGGATTTCATGATGATGCAAATAAAAAAGTCATCGGCAAGATGAAAGATGAATTTATGTTTGCGCCAGTTAGGGAATTTGTTGGATTAAGAAGAAAATGTATGCTGCGATTTTAGATGACAATAAACTGACAAATAATGCAAAAGGTATTCCTCGTGGATATGTAAAAAAGTATATGAAATTTGATGATTTTAAAGCAGCGCTAAACAATAATATCGGCTTTATTAAAACAAATGTTATCAGAACAAATCATCACAAACTTGAAACAGATACAATTATAAAACGTGGACTAAGTAATTTTGACGACAAGCGCTATTGTGAGGACGGAATTAATACGTTAGCTATTGGACACTATGCCAGTACCGGAGATGATATATTCGATATCATCTTTACTTAATTTTGTCTAAACTTTAGAAATAATGTTCGAAAATTTAACGTTAGCCGATGGAGTTAGTAGCAAAATTAAAAAATTAATGGTTAATGGCCAGCAATTATCATTTGAATTTAATGATGAAATTTCAGGTATTTGTTTTAGTAAATTTGATAGAATGAAACTCTTGCTTATTAAATCAGCTAACAGCAAATATTTTGATTATCTTGAAAAGTTGAGAGATGAGCTTATTCTGAAATACGATAATCTTCATGATCCAATCAGTCAAGAAAAATATACCAAAATAAATATTGACCTAAATCGGTGGAAGGTTTTGCAAAAGGTTGTAAGTATTTTATCAACAGGGTAGCAACGAGAGACTTATTTGAATGTCATCGAAAAGTAAGCGGAAAAATTAAATTTTATTTGTATAAACACGATAATGAATTATTTCTGATAGCTACTGTTGATATTTAAATAATTGGTGTTGAAATTCTTTAAAAAAAATAAGAAAGGACTTACCTGCTCACGTACAGATCCACTTGCTGAATGAACACGGAGAAAAATCGTGCCTGCCTTTTATAGCGTTATAACGCCTACGCGAAATTTCCATTACGTAATCTTTGGAATTTCCATTACGTAATTTCTAGAATGTTCTTTGAAATTTCCATTACGTAATCTTTGGAATTTCCGTTATGCAATTTCTAGAATGTTCTTTGGAATTTCCATTACGTAATTTACGTAATTTTCCATGTTCTTTGGAATTTCCATTACATAATTTCTAGAATGTTCTTTGGAATTTCCGCGTAGGTGTTATAATTTTATCTTTTACCTGACAAAGTTCCAGGTGTTATAGTAGTATTAGAAAACAAGTGTTTCTAGCTCAGAGACCCCCTTATCCCGACAAAACATATTTTGTCAGAAAAAGTTTAATCATGTAAAAGTCATCATCGGAGCTAAAGAAAATGTCAACATAGATGTGTTTTGGAGGGGGAAGGGGGTCTCTGAGCTAGAAACCTGGTTTTCTATTACTACTACGTGTGCTTTTCATGCCCTATTGAATATTTTCTTTGTTTCCCCATATCAAGGAAAGTGCGACCTTACTGACATACTTTTCTTGCTAAATTGGCTAGACTAAGCTTTGGATTATAAGCCAGGAGGCGAACAGATAATTTTACAGAATTTCATTTTGGTTCATTATTATCATTAATACTACAGTGTTTTTCAAGTATAGGCGTAAAAGAAGCGTACCAGTCTTTTGTTTATAGGCGTGAAAGAAGAGTACCAGTCTTTTGTTTATAGGAGTGAAAGAAGGGTACCAGTCTTTTGTTTGGATTGATTTCCTGGATGGGAAACAGTGACAGCTCTGCTTCATGCAATTTCACTCGCTTCTGATTTTTTTTTCGGGGGGGGGGGGGTCGGGGGTCTTTTTGGTATATGGTATAAAGTTATTCTTGTTGTTGATTGAATTGCCTGCTGTTGATGTTTAATGACTTTTGTCTAATAATGAGTACAGAAAAACAAGCATCAAGTTGAGAAAATGAGACAAAATTAAACTATCGGAGTGGCAGAATAGATGAAACATGTTTATCCGCACTTTTTAATTACTAGCTCTTGTCATATAAATCGACCATTCTAATAGTATTCGAAATATCCAGGCTTCCTTCTTTCTTCTGACCGCAGCATTCGTGTTTTGTACAACTGAACAGGTATCCCCTTTCCCACATCAAATATATGCTTCAGAATTTTTTTCTTCTACAAGTTAAATTATGTATCCACCATAACCACCTTCTTGCACATATGTATGTGTTTCATTTTATATACTTACAGTTATGACTATAGATGCCCAGAATATTTAGTGGGTTTTTTTCAATCAGTGTAAAGTAACTTCTAATGTGGTAAATTTATATATGTCATAAAAGTCTTAGTAGAATTTTATTCACACCATAAGATATCGTTCACTCCCACCCCATATCCTTCCAGACTCTCCAGGCTAAAATAAATGTTTCCAGTGTTGCTTCGACATCATAACCAAGTTACAAGGAAGTGATATAGTAGTGACCATTTTGCCATAGACCCATTACGCGGTTCTTGTTCTTGACGTGCCGTCATTTCTATTTTGAAGTTTTGATATGTGTTCATAATGCAACATGTTCTGTACTCCATCAATACATTTTAATAATATTCTTCATACATACAAACCAAACACAGGGATATAATATTTGTATATACATCTCCGAGAATAGCTGTGTTAGATTTAGTAATTATTTGCTGGGTTATGGGGAAATGGTGCTGAGAAGATATTTCTCAAAAATGAGAAATTAGCCTATTACTAGGAGTAGACAACAAAATTTACAGTATTCAGACGACTTTATGGCAGTGTCATAGAGTTACTATATATAATATAGTTATGGCTGTGGGAGATAACTCTATTAGGAACTGTACTAATAGCGCGCGTACTCAAGTCCTTTATATAGTAACTCTACGGCTGCTCCACTACCACATCTATGCTGATACTCTGCCAGCCGTATCAGTATGCCAGTCCTGTCAGCCTTATGGCTGTAGTAAAGTGTATAAAGCAGACACCTCCTGACCAGATCTTGGATATCACTGAGCCAGCATATAATGATGATGATGATGATGATGATGATGATGATGATGATGATGATGATGATGATGATGATGATGATGATGTTTGTCCTTCGGTCTCGAAGACGACCATGACTTCAGATCTGGGCTGGTCTGTGAGTGCGCAGATGGCTGGTGAGGCCAATCTGTGCTCTGAAGAGTCTACGGCAATGAGGACAGGGAATTGCCGGGGGCTGGATGGACTGAAGGTCGGCGCTGGCTCTGCTCTTCCTCTGCTGGCGTTTCTGCTTGGCCTCGTTGATCCGGTGCTCTTCAAATGCAGCTGCGCCTGAGTTGATCTGGTGACGCCAGGCAGCGCGGTCTTCGGCAAGCTGCTCCCAGCTGTCTGGGTCAATGCCACAGGACTTCATGGAGGCTTTGAGCGTGTCCTTGAACCGTTTCTTTTGGCCTCCTCGGGAACGCTTGCCTTCAGCGAGTTCCCCATAGAACAGTCTCTTTGGGAGGCGCTCATCAGGCATACGGCAAACATGACCAGCCAGCGGAGTTGTGACCTTCTGAGCATGGCATGGACGCTTGTCATCTCTGCTCTCTGGAGGACTTCTGTGTCAGGAGTCTTGTCCTGCCATTTGATGTGGAGCAGTTTTCTGAGGCAGCGCATGTGGAAGGAGTTCAGCTGTTTTGCATGGCGACTGTACACCGTCCATGTCTCACAGGCGTACAAGAGGGAGGGCAGTACTACTGCGCGGTACACCTTGAGCTTGGTTGGCAGGCTGATTCCTCTTCTGTTCCATACAGTATTGTGAAGTCTGCCGAAGGCTGCACTTGCACGAGCAATCCTGAGAGTGACCTCTTCATCGATGGAGATTGTGCGCGACAGGGTGCTGCCAAGGTAGATGAACTTGTCAGCAACAGCGAGCTTCTGTCCATTGACGGTAATGCTGGGTTCGGTGTAGGGCACTGAGGGTGCAGGCTGGTACATGATTTCGGTCTTCTTCGTACTTATTGTGAGTCCGAAGTCTGTGCAGGCTTTGGAGAACCGATCCATACTTTCTTGCATGTCAGACTGAGTACCAGCATTCAAAGCGCAGTCGTCAGCAAAGAGGAAGTCGCGGATGGTGTCTTCCTGGACTTTGGTCTTAGCCTGCAGTCTTCTCAGGTTGAAGATGTTCCCATCAGTCCTGAACCGGATGTCGATGCCAATGTCACCCTCACGGAAAGCATCGGTCAGCATCGCTGTGAACATCATGCTGAACAGGGTAGGGGCAAGAACACAGCCCTGCTTGACACCGTTTGTCACTGGAAAGGGCAGGGAGAACTCTCCATCATCCTGTACTCTGGCGAGCATGCCATCGTGGAACAGTCTGACCATGGTGATGAACTTCTCAGGGCATCCGAACTTTGCCATGATCCCCCACAGACCTTCACGACTCACAGTGTCAAAAGCCTTTGTGAGGTCCACAAAGGTGGTGTAGAGGCTTACGTTCTGCTCTTGGCATTTCTCCTGGAGTTGCCTGGTTGCGAAGATCATGTCCACGGTGCCCCGATCCTGCCTGAAGCCGCACTGACTCTCTGGTAGCAAACCTTGCTCCAAGTGGACGGTCAGTCGATTTAGCAGGATTCTGGCCAGTATTTTCCCTGCGATGGATAATAGGGAGATGCCACGGTGGTTGTCGCATGCTTGACGGTTCCCCTTCCGCTTGTAGAGGTGGACAATAGAGGCGTCTTTGAACTCCTGTGGAATCTTCTCCTGGTTCCACACAGACTGGAAGAGGTCAGTAAGCTTCTGCGTCAGTCGGGGACTACCAGCTGCGTAGACTTCCGCTGGGATGGAGTCAGAACCCGGGGCTTTGCCACTGGATAGACTTTTAATTGCCTTCTCTACTTCTGTGAAACTTGGCGAATCCGAGAGGGAAGCGTTGGTTAGGACCTGGGGCAGGCGAGCGATGGCTTCAGCGTTGATGGAGGAAGGACGGTTGAGGACACTGTCGAAGTGTTCTGCCCAGCGCTTGAGAATCTCTTCTTTATCAGTGATCAGTGTGTTCCCATCTGCACTGAGGAGGGGGGAAGATCCTGATTTGGTGGGACCGTAGATTGTCTTGAGCGC
>JAECUM010008473.1:0-29097 GCA_016617855.1 Megalonaias nervosa | reverse complement strand
CAAATAGCTACTAACTTTCAGAAAATTTTTATCATGGATACAGTTTATTTCTTCTTTGTCCATTGTAAAACAAGACACTGCGATTACCAAAAAAAAAAAAAAAATGGAATGGAATATGTGTCACACAGATGGTGCATCTTCCTGCTATAACAGCATGTATACCTAAATATTATGAAAATTTACATAACAATGCAACAGAATTCCAATTTTTTTGATTGAACATTTTATTTCGCGCAAAGGGTGATTGCAAAACTCGAACACTCTTTGAAATGAGATTACCTTTGTGGAAAAGATCACAACACATACTAAGTTTTGTGAAATGTCACCTAGCAGTTTTGAAAAAGAAGATCTGTTAACAGGTAGATCGACAAAACAGACAGTTGTTGTTGTTGTTGTTGTGGGGCTTAACGCCCTTTCTCAGCACCAGATAGGCTATACATGGCGGCCAATATAACTGGTGGAGGAAGAAACTGGGAAAACCCCGGAAAAAAACCACAAACCGACGGGAAGATACTGGCAAGCTTTCTCACATACCCACATTTGCCGAGCCGGTGACTCAAACCCACGCAGACTGGGGTGAGATTGCAATGATCTGTAATGGAGAGTGCTTTAGACCATTTGGCCACCCAAAACAGACAGACAAAAGGTATTTGTATCATTGTAAAGCATGTGGATAATAAAACAATGACATTCATAAAGATGCAACAAAATCAAAATTATCAGAAATATTTATTTTAGAAACTGGATGCAGATCTACAGTTATTTCTATTTTAATCAGACTCACCTGATCAGGTCACATTATATGAAACTGAACCAATGAGTAGAATACAACAACTTCAGATTATATATCCATACACAGGATGTGTAAATGCTCTCACAGGATAATATGACTAAATCTGTCAAATATTCGACAAACCCAGTGTGTTAATTATGGCAAAAAGCATGGGTTATAAAATCTTGGTGAACTTGTAAGAATAATCTGTAAAATCTAAATTTTATGTCAATGTACGGTTGCTACAAGCTACAAATTAAAAACCACAACAAACAACAAATTTTCGCTGGAAACAACAGAACTCGTTAAAAAAAACATGAATTTACAAACAATAAAAAAATAATTTTCAACTGTTTTCAAGAAAGAATATAAACAAAAAAGGAATAGTTATGATAAAGACGAGAACTGAATGCATTACTTCTGAATCAACCAATCCTTTATGATGCTTGGACAATTTGGCCTTTAAAGCTTCACCGAAACCTTTGATGGACACATGACACTCCAGCAACAGCGCTGTCCTCCACTCAAGAAGTCCTATGCGGAAACCTAAAATGGGACTTTTAGGTGAGGAAGGGCAGAGATAACTTCGGATCATTGTAACTGCCACAGACTCGCACCACATAATTCAATGATACGCTTGTGCTGTCTGCCTGTTAAAAGAAAATGCTGATTGGAAAAATGAAGGTGTAACAAAAGAATGCATTTGATCAACATTACCTGAAAGCTGCAAAGTCATTACATAACAATAATCAGAAATGAAATAGCTTCCATTTGCAAATCCCACGGCTTCCACTGCCTATTTCAATCAGAAACTTTCACTGCTTTAGGATTTCATGTAAAAATAACAGATTTCTAAATAGATTTTAGCAACAACAAACCCCCCGCCCCCCCCAAAAAAAAAACAGCAAGAGGCTGAAGAGTGTCCCAGATTGCTAAAATATGACTGAGATATACTACAATGTGTCAGATCAGTTGGCCAAATTACTCGAAAATAGTACTACGGTTATTGACACTGAAAATTTATTCTAAATTTGTTATCAATGGCTGATTAGTATCATTTGTGCAAACTTAAGAAGCCTAATAATGAGATATTTTTCCTCTGAAATTTTTTAAACTTTGCTGACCTGTTTGCAGGAAGAATTGAAATTATTTTTCCACATGTAGTACTGATGCACATATTAGATCCAAATTTCTTATCATAAGTACCAGTTTGAAATGTAGCCATTCCAGGATGGTTTTCTTCCTCAAATTTGGTCAAACAAGTTGGGTGATTTTTCAGAAGCAGTTTGTAGATTTCTGTGTTTGAAAATGATAATGGATCTTTCTTTAATTTGTATATATTAAAGAGGATAAATGTATACCAACCCTGTTTATCCATTACTACAGTCTGCTGACAATAGCTGGTTTGACATACATGATTTTCTGGCCTTCCCCATACTGGTGTATCTGTGTCCACACAAACAAAAGTACCATTCTGAAGAACAAGAAAATGCAGGTTACTGCTCATTTGAAAAATATATATTCCATTCTCTATACAATAAAAAATCATTTGTAAATAATATTAATACTACTAATAATACTAGTGAAGAAAAATAATGTAAAAGAAAATAAAAAGAAAGTACAAATCACATTAATACACAAATGATGCACAATGTCATACTCCCTTCAACTGCTTTTCAATTACTGGTAAATATGCTTCTGACTGGGTGAAAATCTGTTTTCTTAAACTGACTAGATCATCTAAGGATTAGCAAGGTAATTAATAAAAAGATAACCTGGACCGTATATTGACATCTTGAAGATGCAAAACATACAGACAACAATTTCAATTCATACAAAACAATATAAATTGAGGCCAACTAAACTTACACGTCAGAAATTAGTGTCAAGTGGCAGTCAAATCAATAACAGCTAACCTTATACATTTCGAACACGTGCAGATGTGGCAGACTATGACAAATGTCAAGCATTCTCTGCAGTACACAGCTGATGTGCCACAGTCCATGCAGCGAAAAACCTGATCGAGACTTTGCATACAACAAATGCACTGACTGTGAGGTGGTGTAAACAACACTGCTGTACCAACTTCAACCAATTCATCAGTAAGAGCTGCCCAATTTTCTAGTCTTTGTCTCTTCTTCTCACGGTAGGAAACTTCTGTTTCATCTAAGGCATCTGCAAGATATTTAAGCACTTTATTTGTTGTTGATTAATATGAGAAAAATAACACAGATTATGCATCATACGTATATTGCAGTTACATGTAAATCAATGTAAATAAGCGTATATATGTATGAAAAGGAACAAAATGATAGAAATACAATTTTCTTTTGTAGTATATTCAGGCTGTAACCACTGTAATGTTATTCTTCTGTAGTTATGCCTCTGATGTCTGTTCTAATTTTATTGCTTCTCAAAAAAGATTTTTTTCACTTCTGGTAGTATTTGCCAATTAAAGACATTTGTCAGGTAAGCATTTATTATGTATTGAAAGACTGAGATGTCTATTAAAGAAAGGCATAGTAAATATCAGAGGAAACAAGATTAAACTTTCTATGAAATCTTATAGGAAGGTATTTTTGTAAATAAGAACATGTTCTTTTTGCAAGGACTCTGCATTAGGATCTAAAAGTAGGGACAGACTGTAATTTACCTGAGGAAAAAAAAAAACTGGCTTAGATTGTTTATCTACATGTCCTGAGTTTAAGGCTATGGACCCTGTTGCAGATATTGCCTTTGGAAGAGATCCACTTGTTTCATCTACAGCCACTGGGTCATGTTCTCCACTAGCAATTGGTGAAATTCTTTCATACTTTACCCTAACTGACTTGTTTTGAACAGATATATATATTTTCTCTTGGCTGGCTTTGGATCCCACGAGAACACCATTTTCCTTAATGAAAAACAACAGACACAAACATTTGTATCTACTGTTAAATGGTTTCAACGACAAATATTTGCATTTAATGCAACGCCATGAAATAATGTTTCCACTAAAAAAATCCACAAACCATTCCAAAACTGTGGCACTAATAAATATATAGTCATTATTAAAGAGAGAAAAACGACGAATATTACGTCACGAAAACACCCGTTCTTTTTGAGGAGTTTTATTCACACATGCTCTCATTTAACTGACTAAAACACTATGTTCTAGCGATAGTACCTTGTCTAAACCAGGATGGAGCAGTCTGTCACATCAAAATTCAGCTTTGTTACACTTTTCCTATAAATAAGGCTTTGCACATTTACAATCCTACAGATACATTTCCATTGTAATTTGTCAAAGCGTTTATTTTTAATTTTACAAATCGACTAGAATGTGCAGGTCAAATACTATGTAAAGACGTTGTATCATAAATAAAAACTTAAAGAATGGGAAACAAACGTCCATGAGTAAGTGAACCTTTTACTGTAATAAGCTTTAAATGGCAACATCACGGAAAACGATTTATCAGGCAATCTCTATCAAAGATAATTACTTCTTCCATTTCTTACAAATCATTTTTGTTATAATTACTTCAGTAACAGACAACACAATAAATCCAAGATCAAAATCTATCATAAGTTTGGGAGTGAAGTCATGCTCACGATATACAGACCATAAACAAAGGGAAATTAAATGGCGCATCCAAACCGGATGTTTATGTTTAAAAATTGCGCACATGCGCAACAGAGAAAATATTTAAACAACATTGTTAAGGCTTGGTAGCGAGATGAGGTATACTGCATCGTACGACAATATACGTTGTTGAGGGTTGAAGGCCTTAACAACATCAACAATTCCAGGTTTGTAAGGCTGAAACAATGGACGCATCGGGTGTATGTCGCTACCAAGCTTTAACAATGTCGAAACAATGAACCCATCTGGTGTAAGGGGTGTATCTCAGCCATTCCTATAGTCCGAGTCTATTAATCCGTTTGTTTCTACCCCGCTACCGAGTTCAATAACGGAAACCTTTAATTTGATAAAACGTGCACAGAACTAAGTCAATTGAATCATTGATTTATAATTTGTACCTGACTGAGACCAGAGTGGCACTAATACAGGCATCCACTTGCACCTTTCACGCTTAACGGACTTTCCATACTAACACGGCGCCATAGTAGTATAGGTATTTTGAGGTTTCTCTTTCAGAGACCCCCTACCCCTCCAAAACGTTATACGTTAAAATTTTTGTCAGCAGCGTTTTTTAGCTCAAAATGATGACTTTCATATTTCTGACAAAATTTGTTTTGGGGGTAGGGGGTCTCTGAGATAGGAACAACTCAAATACCTATACTACTATTACAGTCCTATACTTATTATTTTTATAGTTTTAGACAAAATTTCATATTAAACAAATGAAATATTATATATAATGTCCTTCTGTCATTCAATCCGACATGTTGGATTTGATCTGACAAACAAATTTTTGTAAGAGATTTAATTCAATCAAATCAGCCTCAAGTTATACAGGTATAAAAACTAAAATGATAAGCGATTGTATTAAAAAAGTTGGATATCATATATCACCAAAATATGGGTCAGTATGGCTATTCGCGACTGAAAATGATATGAGAATAGCGGGTTGGGCAGATGATGTGATGACATTTATTGACAATATGGTTGATATTTTATTTGATAATGATATTACTAAAGCTGTACAAAATTAAACATCTACTGTTGTAACCCATATTTTATGATAATCTTTTTCATATCTGCTGACTCTCATTGGCAGAATATCTGTTAACATACTGTCAATAATACGGAATTCGCGTATTAAATCGTCCATATCATATTTTATACCACGCAAATAAGATCGTATTTGATCAAGTAATTTTTTATAGGTGATACTTGCTGTTTTACAAGCATTTTTTTTAGTCGCAAGACGAGGCTCAATTTTTTTACACGCTGTTGCAAGAGAAACACCGACACCAGATATTATTAACAAAAACGGATTTAATGATGCTCCCCTTGAAATTATACCAGAGCTAGTCATTAACAGTGGCAAATATGATATCACTCGAAGTATTCTGTTATAGTATTTGTAACATTTTTTTACACACCAAAGGTTTTTTATGATGATATGTGTAATATTGCATTAGAGCATCCACATCTCGTTTTGGAATTTTTCTGAAATATGATTAAAATCAACTATATGTTTTTTCATTATACAATTTTTTTACACAAAAACAAAAGTTCTAGCACCAACAATCGAATCAAGAAACTGGCTGAATTTATTATTTTTAAGATCAGCTATAAATTCTCTGTACTTGTCATAAACAGCTGCCGAAGTATCCCTATATCGCTTATCTATTAATACCTCATTTTTCCTTAACCAAGCATACGAATCAAAACTACGTCCTACTTCACTTTCATACAAATCTGTTTTATTCACAAAATTACTGTAATCGATTTCTGTTTCATCAATATACCCTAAAACTATACTCAACTGATCTAACGTGAAATTTTTGAGAACAAGATGTTGTCTGATAATTGCGACTACGAAATTTGCTATCATTAATTTCTTAAGCTTATCTAGGTCAATTGTAATAAGACCAACAGCAGAAGCTACTTTTAACATTAATTTTTCATATGGTTTTGTGAATATTGTTTTAATTTCGTTGTAATAATTTCGTAGTGACAATTGTTTAGAGTATTGAAATGATGGGAATGGAATATCGTCTTCTTCACTTATGTCGTAATAAGAATCAGACTTTACTTCCAACTTTGCTTGATCGACTAATTCAAAACATTTTTCTCGCTCATCATCACTAAAATTACTAATTTCATCTTCTAAAGTTTTGATTATCTTTAGAGACTTGTTAACAATAATCGGATCAAATTCTGGGTCTTTTTTACGCATCATTGGTAAAATTGCGTTTGCGTACACTTCAATAATTAACTCTGCGTCTGACGTCATACTAACGATTTTGACTAAGGTTTCGTTGTCATTGTAGTACATACCGAGATGTTTAAAAATATATCGTTTTGAAAACTATCATATAGATTGTTTCTTTTTATTTTTATTTTCTTAGTTTCCGCTAGTTTGTCAAGACAAGTATGATTTTCGTTTATTCGTCTTTCTTCCAATGTTCTTCCCCTATAAAATCGTGCTTTTATCAAGTCTGATTTTATTATCAAATTTATGTTATGCCAATTAAGCTCGAGTAATATTTTTTTAAGTATAATTTCAACTTGTTTTTGTTCTTCTAGACAATCATCAGGATGACAGTATCTACTTATAATGTCAAAGTTTTCTATTGCTTTTTTCATTTGTGGTCCTCGCATATACATAACGCGAACAAAATTATAAACATAATCTGGCGATACTAGTCTCTTTAATAAATTGATACCATTATATTTCATATTTTGAATTGTTTCTGCTGCTACATTAACAGCTCCAACATCTATTTTAGGGTCAAAAATATTATCATAAAATTCTTTCGCAATAGTTATAATTGGTGGTTCTGACATTATGTTATAGCATTAGATTAAATTTGATCACAATAATCATACCTGATGATCGAGTGTATATATTTGAAATGCTGTCAGTCCTGGAAACGGATGTTCAGCAGCTAAAACATTAACTCGAAAATATATGTACTTGTTAACAGTGTTTTCAGTCGGAATCGTAAAATATTGTGTTGTTGAAATGTAAGTGTCTGTTGTGCTATACAATGTTGCCCAATTAATATCATCATTTGATCCTTCTAATTTCCAATCATAAATTCGACCAACACTAGAGTTTAATTGGCCTCGCAAATGAAATTGCCAAATAGCAACTGCAGTGGGACATTTAATTTTGATGCAAAAATTTTCAACTTCTCCGTTGGTCGTCCACTCGTGTCTATCAGAGAAAACGTAAAGAGGATAATTTTCAGGATAATATTCTGATGCGCTTACCTCAAACCCGGCTTGTTTGTCAGTTGCTTTATAAAGTGTTGGAATATACCCAACGTTATATTTAGTTCGTTTTACACTACTAGACAGACTGTCAACATAAGCTTTATTTGTCAAATCGTTAGGGTTAATTGGAACGTAAGTCGTCATTATCTTGTTTGCTTTCATATTTATGTTACCTGACATTGGTCCACTGGATTTCTTAAAATATGGGATAAGTTCTTCTTTTAACGGAGCATAACTAATAGCATCAGTGTTATCAAATGGTGGGGTTATTGGTAATCCAGTTATTTTTGAGCTATTACTCATTATCAGGTTACCTGTCATTGTATCGCCGGCTTTGTTAAGTTTATTATCGTCAACAGATTTTAGTTGCGCATAACTTACAGCTTGTGTTTGATTTAAGTTTTCTGGCGGATATGTAGTCTCCAAATTAATAATCTTTTTCCTGACATGTTGATATTACCTGTAACTGTCCCACCTATTTTATCAAGTTTATTATCGTCTACATATTTCTTCGTTGCAGCGTCGAAATCTGATTCTGGTGTTCTAAGATTATTAATACCATTATTGTTCATGTTGATAAATGCACGCATTATACCACCGTTGACTAATACGTACTTAGCTTCTTGATCATCGACGTATTTGTTTGTTGCTGCATCCGTATATGCGGCTGGGTCTCCAAGGTATGTAATTTTTTTCCATGACATATTGATATTACCTGTAACTGTCCCACCTATTTTATCAAGTTTATTATCATCAACATACTTTAGCTGCAAATAACTTACCGCTTGAGTTTGATTTAAGTTTGCTGGTGGATACCCGGTCTCCAAATTTATAATTTTTTTTTTTCCTGACATATCTAAGTCACCGCTTAAAGTTCCACCAGATTTATCTAACTTGCTGTCGTCAACTGATCTTAGTTGTGCATAACTAACAGCTTGTGTATCAGCAACTATCAGTGGCGGATAATTTGTTTCTAAACCTAGTACTCGTTGATTTGACATGAACAGATTTCCCGTCATTGTGTCGCCGGATTATTTTAGATAGCCTGATAAATCAACCTTACCGTCTGTTATTGTTGTACTTTCAGCTGATGAATCTCCTACTAATGTTCCAAATTTTGTATAATAGCTCATTATTTATTTATCGTCTGACAATTTTTTATATAGCATAAAATTGTATAACAATATTGGCAAAATCATCGATATTAAATTTTGATACAGAGCAGTTGGTAAAACATAAACATAACAATGAACTTCCAGATTGTCATTATCTTATTGTTGGAAGAACTGGATCGGGAAAAACAAACTTGCTTATGAATTTACTTCTAGGAGATAATTTTAATTACGATCGCGTTTATATTTACACGATTAACCCGCAGCAAGATAAGTACGAGCTACTTAACAATTATAATAACAAACTTCGTGATGATCTTGAGGCTGGCGAAGATTTTTTTATTATCAAACAACCAGAAGAACTCGTTCCAGTTAATCAACTTGATTCGTCCGAACACAAGATAGTTGTTTTTGATGATATTCCGCTAAACAACGAGGAAATGAATAAAATAAAATCATATTTTTTACTGTCGCGAAATAAAAAATGTAATTCTATTTATCTCGCCCAAGGTTTTTATAATGTTGACAGATTTATTAGGCAAAATGCTGGCTGTTTTATATTATTTCCGGGACTTGACAATGTCGATGTTAGAAATATCGCGAACGAGCAATGTGGTGATGTAACAAAAGATAGAATTTATTCAATTATATCATCAAGCAACGGCAAATAAATATGACTTTTTTGTTTGATAAATTAACAAATGATACGAGTAATATGTTTCGATGTTGTATTGAAAAATATCTACAGTAATTTTTATACAAAATAGTATATAATTAATGGAAAGACAAGCAAAGTACAGAAAACATATAGGAAATCTAAAAAAACTTGCGAAGTCTCAGGCAAAATTTAAACAGCAAGTACAGCAAGCACGACGTGGCCAAGTGGTTGCAGCAGAAACAACAGCCGCCGTTCTCAAACCAATTACTGAAGCTTTACTTGGAAAACAACCTGAAACTAAACCATTATCAGAAGAACTTAAGCGACTACAAGAAAAAGGTTTACTCGGACTAGTTAAAGAACAACAAGAAGAAACTGCTGGCAGAATTATTGAGAGATCTGAAGAAGAAAAAAGAAGATTAGCTGAGGCACTTGTAGCAAATATCGCTGATCCAGTTGCAAGACAAACTGAACTAGATCGGCTAATAAATGATCCACTAACGCTTCAACGAAGATTAACAAATTTAACCACAATAAAGATTAAAAATATTTTAACAAATTTATCAGAAAAATTAAAAGATATTAAAAAGGAGCAAGAAAGAGTAGGAGAGTTGACGGTAAAGTTTATGGGAGTTGAAGATCAAAGACGATGGTATATAAAACAAATAAATAATGATATAACAGATAATGAATGCGATGAATTTAAAAAAAAAATAATATAAAAGATCTTGATAATATAGATAAATGCGGTGAAGCTGAATTTAAAAAAACTTATTGATGATTTAGCTGTAATAATAAACAACGGTGTTACTGCTAGAAATGAGTTAAAAACAACTATAGAAAAAGAAAATATGATTCCACTTTATGATAGAATGAGATATGGTATTATCGCTCCATTATTTTGAAAAACAGCAAAAGACAATAGAGAAAAGGTTTTGGTAGGGGGTGGAGTTTTGAAAGGAAATTTTCTCTACTTGATAAAAGTCGAGTAAAAGAAAGAACAGGAGCTGGAGTTAGAATATTTTCATCAGTTACTGAAATGATAGGCAGATTAATGCTATTGATATCATCAAAAGAAGTGGAAATGTTGGTGCTGAAATTGACAATGAAATTATTGACATACTTGATAATTTGAGATCAGAAAATTTATTAACATCTGACGAATGCAAAACTTTACATCACGATTTGATTTAAAATTTAATTTTATATATTTGTGTAATGTTTTAATATAACAATTTTATATTAAAAATGTCAGCAACATTATTACTAGACTCTAGCCAATCTGATAAAGATAGCGCAAATTTTTCTGTAAAGTATATTCCGCCAATAGAACTAGATCGTGAGAAACAATATGAAATTGGACTAATTTCCTGCACTTGTTGGAATGCTATGGCTAATGTAAAAACTGGAGTAAACGATGAATTTGAATTTAATACTCCTAGTATAGATTATGCATTTAATTGGAAAAAACTTAAAATTCCACAAGAAGCTTATAATATCACTGATCTGAATAAAATAATAAAAGAATTTATAACAAAAAATAAAGGTATAGCTGATAATTTTGAGCTTACACCAAATTATAATACGTTGCGCGCTAGAATGACATTAAAAGATATAGCAGTTGATTTTCAGAAAAAAAAAAAACAAGTATCGCATCACTGCTAGGATTTGATTCTTATGTATATACTTCTGGTAAAGAAGAAGAAACTCTTACACATGACGGCCAACTGCCAGTAAATATAACTGATGTAAACGCAATATTGGTAAATTGCTGTATTGCATCTGGATCGTATTCAGCTAAAGGTATTAAAGGACAAACAATATGTAGTTTTTCACCAGAAGTTCCGCCGGGATCTCTTATGCAAATTAGTCCACGTCAGTTTATTTATTATCCGTTAAACGTTGAAAATCAAATAACAGAAGTAAATATGCAGTTGACAGATCAGTCTGGAAGACAGTTAGATCTTAATAATGAAATTGTTACTTATTATTTACACTTACGAGAACAGTAAACATATTTTCTAAGAAAAGCTAAAAGATTTGGAAGTAAAATTATGCAACCTCAGATATTATGAAACAGAGAAAAAAAGTTTATTGAAGAAAAATAGTAGGATAATGTTAGGGAAATATATTTGCTAAAATTATAGAAAATGCTCCAGGAATAGCTCATAAAGTTGCACCAATTGCACTTGACGCAAAAAGCTTTTGCAACTGGAGCTGCATCTGCTGCTGGAACTGCCGTGGGCAAAAAATAGCTGATAAAATAAAAGGCGATCCACAACGTGGTATACCGACAATCAAACAAGCTATTTCAGAAATCGCACCAACAAAAGAAACTCAACGAGCAATGATAACAACGACAAAAATACTTTTGTCACCACGAGGAGAACAAATTATACAAAAATTAATATCTAAAGTAACAACACCGAAATAATTTTGTATAACCTAATAAATAAAAAAAATGTCTGTAAAAATTTATCTCGATTTAGCAGAAATTTATGACACAGACGACACAGTAACAGAATTCGAATACGTTGAATATCTCGATGAAAATTCTAACGAACGTAATAAGACTGGCTCCAGAACATTTAATACTCGAGACGAGGACGTATTTTTACTTCCTCATGAAGCAATGCTGGACGTTCGTGGCCAGATTATGACAGTAGCTGTTCCACCTGCCGAAATTGCAGCTAACGCAGAAGTAGCTCTTATAAATGACGGTTGGTGTTTATTTAAAAGTGTTAAATATCTGCTGGTCAATCAATCTATCAAGATATTTCAAATCACTTACAAGTTGCAAGTACAATCTTAAATATTTTTTCGTTTTCCGACGACTATTCCAGGTCAACTGCAACTAATATGATGTGGTTTAAAGATACTGGAATGGTGGTGCAGGTATTGTTGCATCAGTTGAAATTTTATCAGGATTAGTACCTATTATAGCTGCTGGAGCTGATGCTGCTGCGAATGCTGCAAATGTAAGAGATTTTCTTATTGCTAATGCTGCTTTGCTAGATATACCGCACCAGATGCAGCTGCATTAGTAGACGCTACAAGAGTCTCACTTAATGCTGCTTGTAATAATCTTAGCTTAAATCAAGTAGATGCAGCTGCAGATGGTACTGAAATGTTAGAACATGTTAATAACATAATTGCTCATAACAGAAGAAATATACATTACAATGATGGTTATGCTGAGAGAAAGACACTTGCAGCAGGATCACGTCAAATTACAATGATGCTGCCGTTAAGTACAATATTTGGCTTTTGCAGAGACTATAATAAAGTATTTCGTGGAGTTAAACATACGCTTATTTTAGATCGATCAGAACAAAACGACTGCCTATTTAGGTCAGGTGAGGCTGATGTACAATTTGTCATAAACAAACTTGCACTATGGATGCCAAGAATAACTCCGTCTATCACTAAAATGGCGGAATTAAATAATATGCTGGAAAAACACACAAACAGAATTTATTTTCAGCAACATAGAATATATCAAACAGCAGTTCCGAATACCACCGACTACACATGGCGAGTCACAACGACACCAAGTGAACAAAAACCACGGCAATTATTTGTTGTATTTCAGAGACAAGCGCGGCGTAATAACCAACAATAAAATAATGAGATATTTGATAGCGCTGATGTTAGACGAATATACTCTAGAACAAATTCAAAGCAATATCCGGAGCGGGCGATAGAATGTAATTTTGCAGATGACGCTAATAAAAACATTACTAGACCGTATATGTATTTACTCGACGCACTGCAAAAATATCAAGATGTTGGAGATGGATCTCAGATATCAGTGGAGGAATTTCGTACACTTTATCCGATATTTTATTTTGATGTTAGTAAACATAGCGAGCGAGCTGTAGACAGCACAGCTGATATTGAAATTACTTGGACACTAGGAGCAGCTCCAGCTCCAGCAGCGCAGTTAAACGTGTATGCGTTAGTAACAAGCGATAGATTTGTTACAATTGACTCTGTTGGAGGTAAAATGTCAGTCCAAGTTTAATCTGTAATCGTTATATAAGATGACAAAATATATTGTAAAAGAAATATATTTGACTGATGGTCAAGTTAAAAAATTAGCAGCTGCTGTTGCAAAACAGAGGCAGGTTTCATTAAAGGTCAACCATAACGCAGCAGGTACTTTAACAAAATTAATGTTAACCAAAAAACAAGTAAATAAAAACGAGCGCAAAAAAACTTTTTGTTTTAAATTTAAGTGCTGCACAAATAACCGCAATGGCAAAACATGGCGGCTTCTTTGGTACGGTATTATCTGTAATGGCCAGAACGTTAATACCTAAACTTTTGCCAGTGTTAGGTACATTAGGATTAGCAGCAGCGTCTGGAGCAGTATCTGGCGCATCGAAAAAGGCAGTTGAAAGTATTGGCATAAAGAAAATTTTCGTATGAATATCGATGGTAACAATTTATGTGATTGATAAATATAATGCCTAAAAGAAAGACAACGACGAAAAAAAGACAACGACGAAAAGAAAGACAACGACGAAAAAAGACACGACAGAGGCGAAAAGGGGGATTTATTCCAATAGCCCCGTTACTAGCAGGATTGGCGGGAAGTCTATTGCCAAATCTGTTAGGAGTAGGACGAGGACTAATGTTGCCAGGAACAAGGAGATAAAGTCTGCGTTAAGTAATTTTGATATACTTGGTAAACTAAAAAAAGTAAAATATTTCAGTGGAGTTTATTCTAAAGATGAACTTATGACGATTCCACCAACGCCAGGTTCGTGTGTTATAAATATACAAGATTTTAATGACGGATCTGGCACACATTGGGTAGCTGTTTATGATAACAATCATTTTGACTCGTTCGGAATTCCACCAAGTGATGCAGTAAAAAAATATATGAGTAGAATGCAAGATACGAAGTCTCCAGAGACGAAGTCTCTTACGAAAGCAATAAATTATTCGCCTAATCAAATTCAACCAGTTGGAACTTCCGCTTGTGGATATTATTGCGTAATGTTCATTAAACAGATGACTGAAAATCCAGATTTTTTAAAGTTTATTTTGCAATTTGACAAACAAACTTCTCACGCTAATGATGAGATTGCATTAAATTTTATCTAAACTCACTGATATACAATGTCAACATATTGTCTTAAGTGTAAATCTAAAACAGAAAATAAAGACGAAAAAACAGAAAAAACAAAAAATAATAGAATAATGCTGAAAAGTATTTGTGCAATCTGTGGAAGAAAAAAAAAGTATGTTTTTACCAAAAACAAAGTTGTCCGGAGCGGGTTATCCAGAAATTATTTTAGTAGACGACTAAATAAATAATAACATGCGACTGCGATTACGATAGAGATTTATGCCTCGAGCAAAATAAAATTGTTACATATTGTCAGAAATGCAATAACAGAGAAATAATTGGAACAGGTATATATATACATACATTTATTGGAACATTGCCGAAACCAAAAGGCGGTTGGACATTGCCAGGCCATAAATATACTGGACCTTATAATCCTCTTGATAAACAACTTGACGAAAACGATAATCCGCTGCCAGGACAAGAGCCTTACAATCAAGTTGACGCAATAGCAATGCGTCATGATATCTGCTGCAGAGATATTGAACTTCCAGAAAGCGAACAAAATAAACATAGCTGCGATAAAGTAATGTTAGACGAACTTCGTGATATGAAACCTGTAAATATGCGAGAACCTGTTGACCGAAGGCTGGTCCAGGGTTTTATTGGAGCAAAATATAAACTCGGACTCGGAGAGTCTAGTCTCGGTAAAAAAGAATTATATGATGATTTTACCTTAGAGACGCTAGCGTCTCAGCTACACAGACCTTAAAAAACGTTTCCGTAAAGTAAAGTTGTCGCAAATGCCGTTGATGACATCTGGGCTATAGACTTAGCTGATGTTTCAAATCTAGCTCAGTTTAACGTTGGCGCTGATGGAGCTCCAAAGAGACATCTTTTTAATGTTGTAGATGTTTTTAGTAAATACGCGTTTAGTATACCCGTTTCGGATAAAACGGGGACATCGATGACTGATGCGCTAAAACAAATAATAACAACTACAGAAAGAAAACCAAATAGAATCTGGACTGATCTCAGAACAGAATTTGTTAATAAAACATTTGAACAGTTTTTGGAGCAAAATAACATTAAAAAATATGTTACAGGAAATGAGGGAAAAAGTGTCATCGTCGAGCGATTTAATCGCACGCTCAACGAAAAAATCCACAAATATTTGACAGCTAAAAATACGAGTAAATATATTGCCAATTTACAAAACATTGTTGACGAGTATAATAACACGAAACACAGATCCATTTCGCTAGGCAAAAGTAAAATGTCGCCAAACGACGCAATTGCAAATCCAATATTAGCAAACGAAAACATGTACCGACGAAACAAATTTAAAGTTGGAGATAAAGTTAGAATTTCTTTGACGACGAAAACATTTGAGAAAGGGTATACTCATAACTGGAGTGAGGAAGTATTTGTTGTTGATAAAGTACTTTTAACAATACCAGTTACATACTCGTTAAAAGATTTATTAGGTGAGCCTATAACTGGCAGTTTTAACGAGCAAGTACTTCAGAAAACAGAACAAGATATATTTGTTATTGAAAAAGTTATTAAAAAGCGCGGCAACAAAAGTTTGGTCAAATGGCGTGGATATGGCGATAAATTTAATAGCTAGGTACAAACTCGGTCGATTTCATCGACTGAATAATATTATTATAAATTTCTTCGTATTTTATTAATACTGATTTACATTTTACTGGTTTACACAGAGAAATTAAATGTAATTTTCTTGCACCGTCCATTGACATTAAGTTCAATATTTTAACAAAAATAAAATCGTATTTTATATTTCTTTGTTGTCCAGCTATTTTTACGTTTAAAAAGAGCTTTATAAGTTGCCAAAATATTTGATGATCGGCAACAGTAAAATTAAATTTTATTACTTTTTTTAGCAATATGGTACTTAACATCATATCGCCCAGTTGTTGGTCTTCTTAGATATTTTTACTAACAACATCATCTTCGTCATCGTCATAGTTATGCAAAATATCTTTTTCAGTATGATCAGCAAATCTGTCATTAGTAATATTTTCTGATGTAAAATTTGAAACTGAAACAAAATCTCCCGAATTTAGTTTAGCCAGTCTCTCAATTAAGTTCATTATTATAATAATCTTTTGTCTAATTAATAAATAATAAGATGTTCGGAGAAATAAAATATCATCAAAGAGTTAATATATTAAATCACAAAGAATTAGCTGAGGCAATTCGAAATTGTTTGTTGGGACAGTTTTTATTTTGTTGATGTTATGATAACATTAGGCGAATCTGACAAATTTTTATTAACAGCAGCTGACAAAATAAAACTCGATACAAATAAAATGATGACGTTACGATTTAATCGCGACGATATCATGGAATTTAGTCATAATTGTCTTACTCGAAATGATATAGAAAATATCATTAGTTATCGTATTTAAAACTAAATCTATCAAATGTCAACATTGTCGTTACTGATTTAGTTCTGCCATCAGCGACAAATTGTATTACACTCGAATGAATTTTATAATATTTTCCAGCAGCTGTTATTGATTTAAATTTCATTTCTTCATTAGTTTCTAGATTTATTGAAATTATTTGTTTAGCCGGATTTTTAAAATTATTACCGCCACCAGTTCCACGTTTTGTGTTTTCTTTTGTCGTCACTAAATCTAGGTTTTCCAAAGAATTATCTGTTTTAATACCATTTTTATGATCAATAACTAAACTATTAGGTATTAGTCCGTTAAAAGTTTCAAACACAAAACGATGAGATTGATAACAAACAAAATAAGTTTTGTTTCACGTACATTAACACCAAGATATCCACTGTTCTGCAAACTTCCAACAACTTTTTTTGTTCTTATATGTCGAATAATTCCCTTATCATTTGCCTCATATAGATCAAATACTGGATGAGGTTGAAATTCATTTTGTAATTCTAAATTTTCAATATTATCATCAGCAATTGCGGCATTTTTTCTATATACTCGATGTCCTTCTGGAATATCGCCGCAAAACAAAGTATAAATAAAATCTTTTCTAAACATTTTAATTCTTTCTGCATTATCGCCTTTTACTGAAATTAACATGCCAGCTGGTGTTGATGTACCAACAGATTTTTTAGATTTTATATTGATAAGAGAACCTAACATATTTTCTGCATATAAATTGTATTTCGGATGTACATGATAACATTCTTGCTCTTCCGCCGTCAATGGTATATATCTCAAAATTTATTTCATTATATTATAAGGTTTTTTATATCTCTAATTAAAAATCGTAAAAAATTCAATTAAATATAAAATATTATTATATATATAATGTTAAAATTGCAAGATATTGCTAAAAAGAACATTATCAAATCAGAAAAAATTGCTTCAGCATTTTCTGGTTACGATAACAGTTACAAACTTGATGATCAAACAATTTTAGCAAATTTTAGCTCCACAAATTTATTTCATCTTTTGCAACCAGTTATTGCTCAAGAACTTGCGGCTCATAAAAGTATTAAACTTATAGTCCAATATCATACAATTTTATCAAAGTTACACGCAGGTGATGTAATTTTTGAAACAAAAAGTTTTGACAGCGAAATTTCAGAACCATATTTAACAGAAAAATCTAGACAATTATTGACTGGAACAAGCATTGCCATGGTCGCCGATGAAATACATCAAGAAATAAACAAAAAATTAGAAGAATTTACTTCGTCAGGATCAGGTTGGAAATTTGAAATGATAAAAGAAGTTTTATTTCACTCAGCAAAATATAACGTACTTCACGGCAGCGGCGCTAATAGCGCTGGCTACGTCGATCTCCCTCAAAAAATTAAAAACAAAAAATGCTGTATTAATGTCAAAAACGATGATGACAAATGTTTTCAATGGTCTATTCTTTCTGCGATGTTTCCAAAAGAAAAAAAAATGCTGATCGCGTTAACAAGTATTTTCCGTACAAAGACGAACTAAATTTTTTAGGAATAACTTTTCCAGTAGCAGAAAATTATATACCAAAGTTTGAAAAACAAAACAGTATCTCAGTAAATGTTTTCGGACTAGATGAGCGAGAAAACGTTTACCCGAGATATATCTCAGAAAATGCTACGCAAAATACAATAAATTTATTATTTTATCGAGGACATTATTGCTGGATAAAAAACTTTAACGGACTAGTTGGCAAACAGTACAGTAAAAATAAAAATAAAAAATATTTCTGCTATAGATGTTTGCACGGCTTTTCTAGCGATGGAAGACTGCAGGAGCATCTCAAATACTGTGTCAATGTTCAAAGAATAAGTATGCCTAGCGAAAAAGAAAAATATTAAAATTTTAAAATTATAATCATAAACTAAATATTCCTTTTGTTATTTACGCTGATTTCGAGTGTCTACTCGTTCCTGTGGTTGGAGCAGAAAATAATCCCAATAAATCCAGTACTAGAAAAATGCAACAACATATTCCTTGCGGAGTAGCTTATAAAGTAGTTTGTTGCGCTAACGATAAATTTTCAACTCCGATAAAGTTATATAGAGGTGAAAATCCTGCCGTATGGCTATTAAAAAATTTAATAGACAAAGTTAATAAAATTTCTAACAGATTACTTAAAACAGCTCCGATGAAAAGAACATCTAAACAACAACTCGATTTCGATAAAGCAGTTAATTGTCATATTTGTGAAAAGTTGCTGGTAGATTCTAACGGAGCCCGTGATAAGGTGCGAGATCATTGTCATTTGACCGGCCAATATCGTGGAGCAGCTCATAACAGTTGCAATTTAAAATTTCATGCTCCAGATTTTATTCCCGTAGTTTTACATCACTTTCGTGGCTATGACAGTCATATCATTGTAGAAGCTTTTGGTGATGAAAATATTAAAGCGAAACTAAAATTAAAAAACGTAATAAAATGTATTCCAAATAATCTTGAAAAGTATATGTCGGTGACGCTCGGTAAATTACGTTTTATTGACAGTCTGCAATTTATGGCAGCATCATTAGATGAGCTTGTTAAAGGTTGCAGTAGTTTTAATAATTTGCGAAGTTGTTTTGGTGAAAACTATATCGATCTTACAAAAAAAGGTATATTTCCGTACGAGTATCTCGATGATTGCAGCAGATTTAATGAAACTTCTCTGCCCGGCAAAGATAAATTTTACTCGCAACTCAAAAACGAAAATATCACAGATGACGAATATAAATATGCACAAGATATTTGGAATACATTTAGTTGTAAAACATTTGGTGATTATCATGATCTATATTTGAAAACAGATGTTTTATTACTAGCAGATGTTTTTGAGAGTTTTCGTCAAGTAAGCTACAGCAATTATGGATTAGACCCCTGTTGGTATTATTCCTCACCTGGATTTTCTTGGGACGCTCTACTAAAAACGAGTAAAATAGAACTAGATCTCTTAACAGCTGTTGATATGTTTAACTTTATTGAAAATGGTATCAGGGGCGGAATTAGCGTTATAACAAAAAAATATGAAGCTGCTAATAACAAGCACTTAAAAAATTATGATAAAAATCTCTCGTCGAGTTACATCATTTATCTGGGCGTCAATAATTTGTATTGGTATGCAATGTCAGAACCAATGCCGTGTAATGGATTTCATTGGATAACTCCAGATCAATTTCTTAAAGAAACTGAAAAAGATTTACCTAGAAAAATTAATATCGATATTTCCGATATTTCATACTTTGTTGAAGTTAATTTAGATTATCCTAGTTCGCTACATGATCTACATAACGATTATCCGTTTTGCGCAGTCAATGATGATTAATTATAGTTTATTATCGCCTGAACAACAAGCAACGACAACAGCAAAAAATTCGATTGTTAATAAGTTAGTTCCAAATTTGTTAGATAAAAGAAATTATGTTATGCATCGCAAAAATTTAAAACAAGCAGTAGATGCTGGATTAATTCTGAGAAAGGTCCATCGCGTGCTAAAGTTTAATCAATCGAAGTGGGTGGCAAATTATATTGATCTAAATACGAAACGTCGTGCTGTGGCTAAAACCGAATTTGAGAAAAACTTTTCAAGCTAATGAACAACTCGGTGTTCGTTAAGACGATGGAGAACATTCGCAAGCGAGTCTCGATAGAAATTGTTAATGATATAAGTCGCAGAAATAAATTAGTTAATGATGATGGTTTTGTTAGTATGAAAATATTTAATGACAATCTTGTTGCAATACAACGGCAAAAGACAAATTTAAAGTTAAATAAACCTATTTATGTTGGTGCAGCTGTTCTTGTTGCAGTACAACGGCGAAAGACAAATTTAAAGTTAAATAAACCTATTTATATTGGTGCAGCTGTACTTGATATATCGAAGTGGCTGATGTACGATTTTCACTATAATTTTACCAAAAAGCAGTGGCCAGATTCAGAGTTGCTATTTACTGATACAGATTCGCTAGTTTATAATATAAAATGTGAAGATGTCGATATGGATATTTATAATAATAAAAATCTGTTCGATTTATCAGATTATCCAGCATGTAGTGGATTTCAAGATAATTCGAATAAGAAAGTTATTGGAAAAATGAAAGATGAATTATGTTTATGCCAGTTAGGGATTTGTTGGACTAAAGAGCAAAATGTATGCTGTCATATTAGATGACAATAAACTTACAAAAAAAGCAAAAGGTATTCCTCGAGGATATGTAAAAAAGATGATGATTTTTGACGATTTTAAAGCAGCGCTAAACAATAGCGTCAGTTTTCTCAAAACAAATGTTATCAGAACAAATCATCATAAACTTGAAACTGATACGATCATGAAACGGGGACTAAGTAATTTTGATGATTAAAGATATTGCAGTGACGGAATTAACACACTAGCGCTTGGACATTATACAAGTAATTTTGTCTAAACATCAGAAATAATGTTTGAAAATTTAACATTAGCAGATGGAGTTAATAGCAAAATAAAAAAATAATGTTGTTGTTGTTGCTGTTGTTGTTGTAGGGCTTAACGCCATTTTTCAGCACACTATAGGCTATACATGGCGGCCAGTATTAATGGTGGAGGAGGAACCCGGGAAAGCCCCGGAAAGAACCACCGACCCACGAGAAGCTACTGGCAAGCTTTCTCACAAATCCACATTGGTCGAATCCGAGGTTCATATAAAAAAATAATGGTTAATAACCAGCAATTATCATTTGAATTTGACGATGAAATTTCAGGTATTTGTTTTAGTAAATTTGACAGAATCAAACTCTCCCGTATCAAATCAGATGACAGCAAATACTTTAGTTATCTCGAAAGTTTACGAGACGAGCTTGCATTAAAATATAACAATTTGCATAATCCGATCAGTCAATACCAGTATACAAAAATCAACATAGACCTAGATAGGTCGAAGGTTTTTGCAAAAGGTAGTAAGTATCTTCTCAGTAAGATAGCGATGAAAGAACTATTTGAATGTCGTCGTAAAGTATCTGGTAGAATTAAATTCTCGTTATATAATCACGATAGCATATTTTACTTAATAGCAAACGTCGAGACATTGTATGTTGGTCAAGAAATATAACTCTGTGTACCATATCTGTTTTTAAAAGGGAGATAATACTGTTCCAGTTAAGTTTAAAATCTTTTGCAGTTATCGAACATAGCAAATATACTGTAACATTTTGTTCGTATTTTTTGCTAATGAAATATAATAGAGTTGTAAATCTGATAGTATTTTAAGACCTATAAATCCTTGTAGCAGTTCTGCATTTGCTAAAATAACTAGCAACTTTCCTACATATATAACATAGATTACTATAGATTCTCGCTCATAAGCTAAGTCCAACTGCGCAATACAGAATATTGGTTATTTATCTGCAGTAATGCCGTCTTCAGCCAGTATCCTTGACAACCGTCATTGAGCTGTCAAAGATAATATGGTCTCGATTCAGTCTTTGTGTTTTCATTAGGATTCGTTTTTCTGCACAATATAAAATCAAAAATCATGTTTTTTCTCGATTTATTTATAATAATGTTTTTAGAATCAGATCTTTTAGTTTAGCTTCGACTTATATATAACGTCTGTGTATTTCATTCAGTCCACTCGTTAGTATCACTAGAAACGGTCGCTCTTATACAGTTCAGGATTCGTTTTTCTGTACAATATAGAATCAAAAATTATGTTTTTTCTCGATTTATTTATAATAATGTTTTCAGAATCAGATAATATAATGTAAAATTACGTGTTTTCAAAATCAGAAAATGTAATGCTGTTTGGTAACTATATGATAACATTTTTAACATATATATATAACTGAATTTCATAGCTCAGTGTTAAGAATGCTGGATTCTGATACTGACGCCCTGAGTTCGGTTCCCTTCACGGACGAAATCGTTGGGTAGGGCTCTGGATTTGCCCCTCGCCATTTTTAAAAAAGGTGGGGGTCCGGAGGAATCCTCGATATTCAACAAACAAAATACACTCTCCCACCATGTAAACACGTGGTGGGTGCACTTTTGCACTCCCAGGTGTTGCCATGGTGGGAGAGTGTACGAAATTTGTTGGACGTAGATAAGGCCCCCGCTAGATAAGTTAGGATAAGTTAGGATAAGTTTATGTTTGTGCCGTCCAAAAATAAACAGCAGGATGACGTGAGCTCGTGACCTTGTGACCTCACTAAAGGGGTACCCCACACAGGACCATTCCAAAAAAAACCATCTCTAGACTAAAATAAACCTCATTAGGTTCCTGGTCATAATAAAGACCTTAAAATAGACAGCCCTCCGAGTTCCTAAAGTTTCGGTTTCGGATATTTAGGAATTCGCTGGGGGTAATGTCTTAACAAAAATGAAGAGTCCCGTTGGCCACAAAAAAAGGCTTACATAAAATAGACTGCCCTCTGAGTTTCTAAAGTTTCGTCTCGTATATTTAGAAATTCGCCGGGGGGGGGGTATGTCTGAAAGAGACTCTTAGAACCTCATTAGGCTTATCTGACAGAACTTGTGGAATGGTAGACCGAACGTCATCCTGCTGTTTATTTTTTGTCTTTTAGTTTAGTAATATCATTATCAAATAAAATATCAACCATATTGTCAATAAATGTCATCACATCATCTGCCCAACCCGCTATTCTCATATCATTTTCAGTCGCGAATAACCATACTGACCCATATTTTGGTGATATATGATATCCAACTTTTTTAATACAATCGCTTATTATTTTAGTTTTTATACCTGTATAACTTGAGGCTGATTTGATTGAATTAAATCTCTTACAAAATTTGTTTGTCAGATCAAATCCAACATGTCGGATTGAATGACAGAAGGACATTATATATAATATTTCATTTGTTTAATATCAAATTTTGTCTAAAACTATAAAAATAAATAAGTATAGGGCAGTAATAGTAGTATAGGTATTTGAGTTGTTCCTATCTCAGAGACCCCCTACCCCCAAAACAAATTTTGTCAGAAATATGAAAGTCATCATTTTGAGCTAAAAAAGACTGCTGACAAAAATTTTAACGTATAATGTTTTGGAAGGGTAGGGGGTCTCTGAGAGTGAAACCTCAAAATACCTATACTACTGCCATATTGCGTACACTATGGGCTAGTTTATTTCCATCAGACAACATAATGACGTAGGTCATCCTATTCGGTAACTGCCGGATAATTCCGTAAATTTCCATAGCGTTGAGAGTTTGGAATTATATCCGTTTGCACACATGAACATATTAATGAAATCGCTTGTTAAATTCACGTGAAAGGCAAATTTGTTGTCGTCATTCTTTTCCTTTGCTTGATTCGACACTGTAAATATCGGAAGCAAACGACATATGTATGTACATCTGTAGTCATGCACACACCCCTTTGCTGAAAATGGACTTGTCCAGGAACTGAAAATGGATCTCGAGCATGCCCGTCTATTATATTGAAAACTTCCGTTAAGCATGAAACGCGCAGACGATGACGGTGTTATGGCCATTCTACTCACAGTCTGGTTAGTATATATATAAATCAATGAATGAATTTACTAAGTTCCTTGCACTTTTTATCAAATTAAAGTTTCCGTTATTGAAATCGGTAAGGGGGTACAAACAAACGGGTTAATATACTCGGACTATAGGTTGTCCGACGACGATGATGATTCTGTGATAGGTCCTCCAAATAGGTA
Organism: Megalonaias nervosa; assembly: GCA_016617855.1. Classification (NCBI taxonomy): domain Eukaryota; kingdom Metazoa; phylum Mollusca; class Bivalvia; order Unionida; family Unionidae; genus Megalonaias; species Megalonaias nervosa. Next base: position 4,453 of record JAECUM010008473.1, on the reverse strand, counting down.
ATCGATAAGGAAATCGACGCGAACAAGTTGCTTTCATATTTTGTTTAGACTAACATGGGGGTCTAGGAGGGGGTAATCATATTGGCGTCCTAACACAAAATAGGGTTTTACCTGAGATACCCCCTTGATACTCATTACTTATGTTATTGCATTTAGCTTATCGCAAATAAATTTTGTTGTACCTTGTATACATATTGTTACACCTAAAGTCCTGAAACTTAGTTAGCGACTGCATTTTTATGAGTACTACGTGATCCATATATCCGACTTTACAGAGTTGGGTTCAGTCTTAAATATTATTCACACAGGAAATAAACAATTTAGTGAATTATATGAGTACGGTATAAGTGCCGCTAGTTCATGCGCCCAACATGGAGGATCAAGACGTAACAGAGAGTACGTGCACGCCTTGACAGGTGGTAAGAGCTGCAGGTTCGAGCGAGTTTTCAACTGAGTAAATGCAAAGAGTATGAAACCCTTGATTTGTTGTTGTTGTTGTAGAGTTTAACGTCATTTTTCAGCACAAGGTAGGCTATACATGGTGGCCAGTATAATTAGTGGAGGAAGAACCCTGGAAAACCCCGGGAAGAACCACCGACCCACGAGAAGCTACTGGCAGGCTTTCTCACATACCAACGTTAGCCGAGCCTGGGACTCGAACTCACGCAGACAGAGGTGAGATGGCATTGATCCGTAACGGTGAGCTCTTTAGACCACTCGGCCACTCGGGACCCCATGAAACCCATGAAGCGCTTGTTCCGTTTTTATGGATGGATAGATCGACGGACGCAGGCACATACATACATACATACATACATACATACATACATACATACATACGATCGTACGTACGTATGTATGTATATGTACATGTATGTATGCATGTGTGTGTATGTATTGATTTTATATTCGATTACAAATCGTTCCGAGAGTTAGGAAAAATAAATTAAATATTCAACGATAAATAACATGGCGATGTAGTGTTGTGCACATTTATTGGTCTCTCATTATGAAGTTTCTAACATACACATACAGTTGAACTAAATCTGAAGCATTCCGATTGTTATCAGTTACATATCAATTTATATGATCTTGATATTGTTGAAAACGACTATGGCATTTATTGTTAATTACATCAGCGAATCAGTCGTCCGCCATAGGAATATGTGCAGGTCTATGAGGCGCCGTAGCGGACAAAAGCTGGTCCAATGAGAAAGTTGCAGTTGAAATTTCGATTTCGTATGTCGAGAAATACAATATCACGTATTGGATCAAATTGCATGTCTTTAAAAATTCCATTTCCTCCGATCAAGATTTTAGATTTTATATGTTTAATTATACAGTGGTCGTTTAAAGTTCTATTTCCTATGTTGAGGTTTTACAGTGTATATTTTGAATTACACAGCAGTGGTTTAAATTTCAATATCATATGTCGAGAATCCCTAATTCACACGTTGAATGTAACCGTTTGTGATGAGAGTTCCATTTTATATAGCGAGTATTTAGATTTCATCTGTTGAATTTCACAGCAACGAGAAGCAGCCTCCTTGTTTAAAACTAACGCGGTCCGTTCACGAGAGCGACCTCTAGCGAAGAAATTCATAGTAATTCTTGACCTATGAATTGTAGCTTTCAAACAGTAAATGCATGAAATGTAATGGTGCCTCATAACTGAATACACGAATGGTGTATCTTAACACTCGATATGATTTTGAATTGTTAAAGTGGCCATTGTGTAATGTTATTTTTAACACCAACACATGATTTCACCCTAAAACAATGGCAATTCTGACAAGCACAATGAAATGTCCAACCACCGCGGTGTAATTCAACAGATACAATCTAAAACCTCAATATACGAAATGGAACTTTCAGCACAATCAATGTGATTCAACATGTTAAATTGAAACTCTCAACATATGACATTAAAATTTCAACAACCGCCGTGCAATTCAGAAGATACAATCTAAAAGCTCGACATTGGACATCAAATTTTCAACCAGCGTTGTGTAATTCAACAGATGAAATCTAAATACTCAACATATGAACTAGAACTTTCAACATAAACTCTTTGAACCAATACGTAAATTAAGAATTCTCGACGTATTACATTTAAATTTCAACCACCGCCGTATAATTCAAACGACACAATCTAAAACCTCGACATAGAAAATATAACTTTCAACCACTACTGTTTAATTCAACAGACACATTCTAAAATCTCGATCTAGAAAATGGAACTTTAAGGACAAGCATTTTTCATACAACACGTGAAATTGGAATTCTGGACATATGACATTAAAATTTCAACGGCAACGTTTTTATTGCATAAGCTTTTGTCCTCTACGGCGCCTCATTCAGCTCTCTAAAATATTCGCAAAGCACGTTTGACATTTAATAAAAAAATAACTGTTACTGGACTGGACTGGTTTGAATTTCAAATCACGGTATCCCACGTGATATAAGCATCATGTCAGTCAGTGAAAACTGATCCTTTAAGTCAGCAATTCACTATGACGAATTGTTAATAAGTTTTCTGTAGTCAGTTTGGAACACTGTTTTAAAATAAGGTTGTCGAACTTCAGATCACCTCTAAATTCAGACTGAACAGCCTCTACATCCGCAGTGACCACACTCTGTTATCTTACCCTCTTCTAGTTTGGATTTCGGGACACGACATATGCCGTTGGTATCAATCTTGGTGTCCCTGGTCTGAATACAGCAGAGGCAGCAGAGGTTTTCATAACCCTGCGTCTTCCACTCGGCAATCAGATTTTTCTCTGCAATATTTTTCACTAAGCAGTACAAGAGCAACTCCTTACTAATGGCCTTTTTATTGTAGAACAAGTCATAAATGTATCTGGACTTTTGATGACGAATCTGAATTACAGGCCAAAATGCTTTCACTTTTCTATTGTCTCCATGAAGCTCTTGTTCGGCTACTCTCAATTTGTCCTCCAACTCGTCCAGGGTTGGTTTGATCCTATCCCATCCCATTAGGACACTTACAGTAGCAGACAAGCATATTGCCTGCGCGGTGCAAAAGCTATCCCCTAAAGGGGATAAAGAAATTAAAAGACAGGCAGTTTCCCTCACAAGGAGAACAGAAAAAAAAAACTGTCATCATATTGAAGAATACGGGACCAAGAAGGCCCAATCATAATGATTAATTACCCACAACATAACAATACATACTATACATTAGTAGCGATAATAACTATGAAAATAATACGACCGTAATCACAAACAGAAATGGAGGGATTAAATCTCAAAGTTCTCGCTGTGAATATCAATGGTATTAATGAAAACAAAACAGACAAATTAATATGCCTATCAAGAAATTATGATATCATACTTGCACCAAAAAACCCTCCATAAAAGGTCAAAAATAACAATACAGAAACTAGAGGAAAAGCTCGACGCACTAGATTTTGTAAACGAGCATAGCTCGGAGATTAAACCTGGGGTAGTCTCGGTCATTAGACTCAACGCCATAGGATTAAACCTTGAAGTAAAAGTCACAGCTCCCGAATTGAACGGTCGATAGCTACATATAAATATTAACAACTGGAACATAATTAATGTTTACGTCCCTACAAGTATAAATATGAAAAAAAACCTAATTTTATTTAATTTTTAACATCACACTTGCAAAAATACATAAAGATTGGATTTATAATGAGTATACGAAACTGCAGAACCACGGTGGGGCTAAAACAAGAGAAAAAAAGAATATAGAAGAAGAATATAACGAAGTAGAAACGAACATCACTCAGGGAATAAATACTAGAGGGAGAGGTGTATATAGGAGAATTGAATTAAAAATGGGGAAAGATAAACAGATTGACAAATGAAAAGTAAATAATAGAGTGGTAGGCAACAAAGGAGATATTTTAAACGAAATACAAAATTACTATAAGAAGCTGTATACCTCCCAAAATATTGATCCACATATTATGGAACAATTCATTAATAATACACAATGATTTAAAATTAAGAGTGATGCTCGTGAATTGTGCAACGGTTGAATCACTGTTGACGAAATCCGAAGCGTAATACAAAGTTTGAAAAAAGGTAAGGCTCCAGGTTCTGATGGCCTTACAGCTGATTTTTATATTAAGTTTCAATATCATCTAGGTCCACTGCTTGAACTTTTATATATCACTATCCTCTTTACAAGAGAAATGCCCAAATCTATCAAAAAGGGTATTATCACCCTTATATACAAAGGGAAAGGAGAAGACATCAGGAACTGGCGACCAATTAATTTACTAAATAATGATAATAAAATCCTCAGCAAAATTATGACAAACAGAATCATATCATGTATGGGATTGACAGTTGATCCAAATCAAAGTTACGAAGATAAACATTTGTACAACTCTCTCTCTCTCCATTGGCTCCATAATTAATTTGATGAAGCACAAGGGGGTGAGGGAAGCCATGCTACTTT
>JAECUM010008472.1:0-100649 GCA_016617855.1 Megalonaias nervosa | reverse complement strand
AAGGCACATTTGGACTGTATGTCAAAGCAGCATACCAAGGCACATTTGGACTGTAGGTCTAATCAGTGTACCAAGGCACATCTGGACTGCAAGTCTAATCAATGTACCAAGGCACATTTGGACTGTATGTCAAAGCAGCATACCAAGGCACATTTGGACTGTAGGTCTAATCAGTGTACCAAGGCACATCTGGACTGCAAGTCTAATCAATGTACCAAGGCACATTTGGACTGTATGTCAAAGCAGCATACCAAGGCACATTTGGACTGTAGGTCTAATCAGTGTACCAAGGCACATCTGGACTGCAAGTCTAATCAATGTACCAAGGCATATCTGGAACACTTGCTTAATCAGTGTACCAAGGCACATCTGGACCAAAAGTTGAGTCCAATTGCAAATAACATAGACCCTGATCTGCCAGTGCATAATGGAATATATATTGATATATATGATGGTATTTGATGTTTGGTCTGCAAATTATTCCAAACAAACTGCACAGACCTAGATCTGCCAATGCATTATGTGACAGCAGGTCAGGGTCTGTGCAGGTTGCATTGGGACACAACTTACATATGGAGCAATTGTGGTATTATATCCACAATGAATGTTGCTTCTATGCATCCCTATACCACAACATAACATGCTACAATACACACATAAATACATGTATTATTACATAAGTGAACACTGATGATGATTGAAGGTCAAGTGAAATATTTCACTGTCTGAATATAGTAATCAAGTATGTCATAAACATAAATGGTCTCCTCTTTGGAGTAAACACTGGCAAATGGGAGCCAGTTACTTTGTCAAGCTATTCTTAATACACCATCAGGTCTACTGCAGCTGGTTTGACCTTATGCTTCTGTAACATCAGCTGTACTTAAACATTTGAATTTCTGATGCATCTTGAGCACAGGTATTTACTGTGTGTATCCAACTCCTTCTTATAGAACTTTGGTGAAATATTAATGTATTTATTGACTGATCATGTAAAAATAACTATTGAAACATTTGCTACAGCATTCAGAAAGACTCAAAATCCTCATCTCTCATGTTATGCTCCAGAATAGAATTTAACCAATTAGAGACAATTAAACTAAGAAAGGCAATGAGATGGACTATTATTTGCAATCTGTATTACATCAAAGGTAGACTGGACTGTTTCTGATTCTAAGACCTGTTTTCAATATCTGTCCATGGTCACAAAATCTAATAAAAAATTTTTCAAGAGAAGTTTTCAAATATTCTGGAGCCATTTTTTGGAAAAGCAGGAAAAGCATACCATATGAAATTAGAAATGCACAGTCTGTCTCATCTTCCTGTTAACAATATATCAAATGGCTCACAATGTAATCATGTTTCCATTCATTTTCTTTTTATTTCTTCTTTCAATATTCAAATTCACATACTCATATAAATAAGTGTAATAATTCCTAACTGGTCAAAATTATTGTGGATCTCTTCACCTACTGCCAGAACATAAAAAAGTCTGTCATTTTGATTGTAAACTGAAATCTGCATTTAACTCATTATATCTGATTGCACATGTTTTAAATATGGAAACATTTGAAGTTATTGTACTCGGAAACCTCTGGCAATGTAAGTGTAAAGATCACAGTGTGAATAAGATCGGGGAAAAATGAATAAATAATATTTCAGAACTGGAGTCTTATATGTCAGAGAGCACCATGCAGAGACAAAGATTATACATACGGTATGTAAATACTAAAGAGGGACTCAAGGTTGATTAATGTCTATATACTAATTAAGTTACTCTCTCTAAATAAAGACATTATCATTGTTATTATTATATATAATCCTTACATTTGTAACTGGGGCCAATGAAGTACTTCATACTCCTGTCCAAATTCAATCTGTCTTTCCCTTAATAAACAATACAAGGTGAACATTCTAACCATCTTAAGACAAGTAATTACTGACTTTTTAACTGTGGCTGTACAAGTCTGTAAGACACATAGTTTATATGTAAATATTATGTCATAATACTTTGGAAGACAAATTATCACTTGACTTTGTCACTGTGGCCACTCAACCTATGAAACATTGTTTGTTCTTGTTTGTAGTTATGAGTCTTAGAATGCAAAGTTTCAATAACACGAGAAAATAAATCACACCACTGCCCTTTGGTGTTGTAACCAGAATAAGAATATACTGTTCAAGCCCTTTGTTTTCAAAAGTCCAAGGCCTACCTCATCCAAAGTCCCTTTGCAACACTGAATCTCACAAAACAGAAAATAAAAAGGGGGGGGAGGGGGTATAGTTAAAATGGCAGATTAATTAGAATTGAGCAGCAAAAAATCTTATGTCTGCACCTTTTCATACTATGTCATCAATCTCCCAGTCTATTATCCATTTTAAAGAGACTAATAAAAATATACCAAGGTAGATAAAATTGACAGTAGTCATACACTTTTATGCAGCATACCTAAAATCAAAATTATTTATACAAATAAGTGACGAAATGCCTTCTAAATGGAGACCATTTTACTCCAAATGACCTTTAACCTCTGCAGCTCTTCAATACATAAATAAGCAAAACTTTGTAACATCAAAGCATCAATTCATCTCGTACATCATTCTTCAAAATACCATCTCAATATGTTTAACAGTGAAGGAGATTTTATGCAGTATCATAATGTATGTACACATGGATAGGTTACAAGGCTGTATAACTTTTCTTGGAAAAAATAACGATACTACATGTATACAACTAAAATTGAATGACTTACCTCCCTAGGCTGGTCATTTTAAGGGTCTGTTCACACAGGTACTGTAAGAGACAGGAAATAATACACAGATAACAAACGAAGTGCACCAGTGCTTAGCATACTAAATAACTTCAAAATATACAATCATTTGTCATTGTACCACATGGTTCCCTACAGTACACAGATAATCAAGTTACGTTTCAAGTAAACAGTAACATGAACCAGGCATTTACCACCTAAGCATTAGACAATTCACTCCAGTATGTTTAGCAAAGAAACCTATCTTTTTTTGTGCTTACAGCAGCTGAAAAATGTTTAATATCAGTTTTGTTCTTCTGGCATGTACGTCAAATAATTGTGTTAATGAATAATAGATCCAAGTTAAAACAAATCTGTTCACATAGTTGTCAACCAACCAGCACCCCCTTTTTAAAAACTATATACCTGTTTTAACCAACCAGCACCCCCTTTTTAAAACTATATACCTGTTTTTCATGCATATAAAAGGGAAGAAGTGTGCTGTACACTGACATAGGGGGCCCTACTACATACATATGTAGTACTAGTAGTATAGTTTACAATCATTAGCCTATAAATAAAATATAAATATTAAAGTCATATATATTGCTTAAACATGTATGAACATGCCAAGTCAGTGATTTCCCCCCCGCCCCCCACCACTTCACTGTGACTATGTCACCAAATGTATACAATACTGAAATCTGAGAGCCTTGTGATAGAGCTGTAGAGTTAGCATGCAGACTGGACAGTACATGTAATCAAGTTTCTTCTCAATATCTTAAAGGTTATTTATAGAAAAGGGAAGAAATTGAGCAGTGAACTTGACCTTGAAGATAAAAAACCCTGATTGTACTACACGGATATACATTTGTCAAACAGAGAAATATACCATATCATGGTTCACCTTAAATAGCTTCTACCTAATAAAGCAGAAACAAAAGCAACCATGAATATATATTCGTGACAAGGTCTGCAATGGGCACCATATTTAGAACTTGAGCACTTGTAGACTCAACAGAGCTTTTAGTATTTGAAATTACATTTGTTGATGGTGCTATCTCTAGTCAGGGTTAAGAACATATCTTGCTTTTATATTTAAATATTCACCGTAAAATCTGAAAACATTGCAAAGATGCAAATGTTTGGTTGACTAATCAGAGCACAGGATTCTATTCAGTCCATTCAATCATCATGGCTAGCTGGTGTGACCATGTCTGTACGATGATGAAATGATGGAAATAGGCTGGCATCATTTAAAGGTGGGGGAAAAAACTGTGCTGTAAGCATGAAAAGTCAACTATCTCGGATACATACTGAATGAGCTGTTATTAAGCATGAAAAATCATATATCTCTCATACATATTGGAAGAGCTGTTATTAAGCATGAAAAGTCAAATATCTCTCCTACATATTGGAAGAGCTGATATTAAGCATGAAAAGTCAAATATCTCTCGTACATATTGGAAGAGCTGTTATTAAGCATGAAAAGAGTTTTAATTAGGTGAGGTATCATACCACCTTAAGAAATCAAAGTTGATTAAAATTTATCTAGTGTAGCCATGACCTTCCTTGTGTTTTTAAAATAGTACTGTATCTATATAGACTCTGAGGCCTTATGATTTTCAAGACATCCATCATGATGCAATTCTTGTTCAGGACAAGCCAGACATCATAAGAAGTCTTTTGGTTAATTCCCCACACTAATATGACCATAAATTAGTGGGTGTAGCAATAACAAGATTTTGACCATAATAGAGATCCGAGCAGCACCATTTCCATTGAGGTACCAACTAGACCTTGTGATGAATGTATGTCTAAAGTTTAATGGCAATCCTCCAAGTAGCTTAGCTGGTGTAATGATACCAAATTTGTGCAAATGCATGGACGATGGACAACTGGCCATCCGGTAAGCTCTTACGCTTTATGATCAGTGGAGGCAAATATGGGAACAACAGATGATGAAACAACTTAATGACATATCCAAATGTGCAGTTTCTTTATCTGAATTTTGTTTAGGTTTTTCAATTTATCACAAATAGTCAAAATCGATATGATTGGTTTGGTTCAGTGTTTAACAGCACATCAACACAAGTAGGTTATTTCATGCCGAGGCAGTTCGAGTGAAGTGCCTTGCCCATAGATGCAGCCAACCTAGGAAATTTTTGGATAAGCTTCCAGACCAACTTTATAGAAAATCTTATTCTGAGTTTGGTTTCTACGCACCCATGTATTACTCCCTCCTCCCCTCTCCCAGTTATGTAAAAGCCAATACATTCAGTTTCAAAACAAGAATTTTGTGCATAGGTTTTGTTATTTGACCTTCCATGTAAACCATTTTCCTCTTATTTAACTTGTCCCTTTTGAGAAGTAATGTTCAATTTATATTAGCTTGGAAATTCTATGACCTTTCCCCTGTCCCGTGTTCAACACTGTACATAGTATCTGACTGTTATAATGGGGGTAACTCTTCAACTGCCATGTCTAACACAGCGAAGCATAGGTCGAAGAAACTTGGACTAAATTTATCTTGTTGTATTCCTTCATTCACCATAGCTTTAATGAAAGCCAAAGTCTGATTTTTATTCTTTGGAGGTGCACATTTAAACATTCTTATGCACCTATGTGCACTGTGTTGTTTTAGAAAGTTGGAGCATGAAATCAGTGGCTTTTTCTTATGTGAAGGAAGGTTGATATACCTATCATACAAGGAGATGGTGAACTTAGGTTGTACATTATCATCATCTGTTTACAAAGAGAAGAAAATTCTTTTAGCTCTTATGTCACTGAAGTGATCGAGAGACTTCCTGCAATCTTGAATGTGTCTTCTAGTGAAATATGCAATCTGGAATGTACCTTCTAGTGAAATATGCAAACTGGAATGTGTCTTCTAGTGAAATATGCAATCTGGAATGTGTCTTCTAGTGAAATATGCAACCTGGAATGTGTCTTCTGGTGAAATATGCAATCTGGAATGTGTCTTCTAATGAAATATGTAATCTGGAATGTGTCTTCTAGTGAAATATGCAAACTGGCTCAGACAATGCCATATAAATGCAAGTTTTGGGCTAAATTTGGTTTTAATCTTCACAAGGAACTTGCAAGGAATAAAAAAAGCTACCCATCATAAACCTTCAAGTGCTTCAAGTCACTACAGTACTCCTCTATCCTCCTTTTAGGTTGTACCTCCTACTGATTTTAAAAGTGAAAAGCATAGAGGATAAAAAAAATCCATAGTACTTAATTATTTCATTCATTAATTTATAATATCCAACCTGATTGTCACCAGGAGTTCATTAACACTGTGATCTTATTCGCATTTCAAACCAAATGGATGTTTTTGGGGTAAACGATGGAGCCTACCTACTGTTGTTTTCCAGTTTCATGCAAATCTATTTTTAGTTATAGATAGAAGGTAAAACTGTCATCTGCATCCAATACTTGCAACATCCTGCTTTAATGTCTCAAAACAAAACAAAATAAAAAAAGCAAGCAGTGTAATTCTTATGTACATGGGTTCAAAAGGATGTAACACCCTAAAGATATGGAAATTTACAGAATTATTCAGTACTTAATGCTGATTATGAATAAAATTACTCTTGTTGTCTAAACAAACAAAAAGACCCACCAATGCAAATATGGCAGCTGTGTTAGTAAAGAAACTCCCATAAGTTTTTGAAATGCAAACAAAGAGATCCCTTAATGACAGTCAAGTTAGAAATTATAACTTGATGAATGAAAAGACTGAGTTTTGTGCATTTTTTGTATCTTTCATGCTTTTGTTATTAAAATAGGTAGGGGGTACAAATAAATGGGAGAGTGAGTGAAAACTATAGTAGTCATATACCACTGTCACTAGAAAACTGCTTCTTAGAGTCACTACCTGACACCCAATGGAAACAAGATTAGTAGTAACCCTACTATGGGTGTGGTATTAGAGTCCCTTCCAACTCAGGTCACTCAGTAGACAATATTCAGCCAAATATATAAGGTGGACTTGGTGACAGTTCTATACAAGTTTACCACAATTCACCATTTTCAACCAAGAACACAGTAGCAAAAACTGAACACAAATTAACAATATCCTGGTAGACTTTGACCAAAAATTATGCTGTCACAGGTGAAAATCTGCTACACTCCTTTTTCACATGTACCTGCATGTGAGAAAATTTATTTGTTTCTCATGAATATGTATAAACAGCATATGTCATCAACAAAACAATGAAACAAGCTCGATCTTACACCTCAATAAAATTATCCTGTTATCAATTGATAAGTGGCTGTTTGGAAGAATAGAATCGGAATGGATGGTCATGTTGGGTCAGCCGTGAAAATTTACTTGGGCTCACAATGATTAGTTAAGTAGGTTATGGATAGTAATTAGAAATGAGGAAATCTTATCAGAGACAGCACAGGTGAAAAAAGAGCACAGCTGATATTCCCATGGCTTGTGATGAAGACTTTCTGCTCTTTCCATTTATGTGTTTTATGTTTTCTTGAGTTTCAAAGAATTTATCTGAACTGCAATACACCATATATAATTAGCAGTAGTTTCCAACACTCTGGAACTTTGCTCTGGAATAGTATTCCAGTTGAGATTATAAAAGCACACTCCATTTCCTTCTTCCAAACCCAATATATCCAGTTGCTTCAGAGATGAAGTTAAATCAGAATGAAAACAACTGTATTTGTATTCATGAATATCTCTGAGCATCATTAAATATACTATTCATCTATTTTGTCACTAATTGCATGTTGCATGTATATTGACTTTGTGGCTTCAATACGTATATGCAAGTATCCATCTGGTGAAAGGAAAGAAAGTAAATATCATATTATTGTCTATACATGTAAATGCTACTATGAATAGGTATGCATGTGTGTGTGTATGTGTGTGCATCTGTAGATAAAGAAGTTCCTTTGTATGAGGGCCTCAAGGTAGGTTAGTTCTCAGCTAACTGTGTACCCCTCCTTTAACTAAAGTTATTATTATTATTATTAATCATTTCTGTGCCTGTTGACCATCCATAATAAATCCCATATTTACTGAAGTTTATGAACAAACATGCAGAGCCTGACTTTTCCAGTGGTCAGAACAGTTCATACTTGAATGCATTTCTTCTTTGGCTAGTTGTAAAGACAAGAGGCCAAATTGGGCCTTAGATATTTCACCTGGATGACATGTGTCTAATAGCCAATTACAAGAGCAGATGGAAAAGAAATATTGGTCAGCAGGATGCAAATTATATCCCTGCCACGTGTTTGACAGTTCTCTATGTAGACTACCGAATATTTATCAGCAGACACCATTTTTCTTCTTTCACTAACATTAACATTCCTCTGTCTCCAAACAGATAAAGCAATCTATTGTGCTGAAACCATTTTTCTTCTTTCAGATAGTGACCTTAACCTTCTAACCCTGGTATTGATATGGTTCTACCTTACTATAAGTGTAATCCAGTCACAAACTTTGTAAATAATAGAAGGTAGAAAAATGAAACTTGTATGGAAACCATTTTCTTCACTCAGCCACAGTGACCTTGACCTTTGATCCCCAAACTAATAAAAATGTTCCTTATAGTTAGTGCAAGCTTTTTACAAAGTTTGGTAACTGTAGATGTGGAAAACTAATTGTGTGGAAACCGTTTTTAATCTTTCAGTCACACTGAACTTGAAGCTTGACATTTTGGTCTCAAAATCAATAGGATTCTTCCTTATCCCATGTGCAAGCCATCCACAAAGTTTGGTAACTATTGATGGAGGAGGACTGCAACTATTGTGTGGAAATAATTTTTCTTCTTTCAGTCACTGACTTTGACTTTTGAGCATTTGACCCTAAAATCCGAAGGTTCTTCATTACACCAAGTATAAGCCAATAAACAAATTTGGCAACTGCTGATGGTAGCAAGTCAAGTTATTGTGCAGAAACCATTTTTCTTCTTTTAGTCAGTGGCTTTAACCTTGAGGCTTCTGACCTGAAATCAACAGGGCTGACGACAGTTGGTGGACAAATCAAGTTACTGTGTGGAAGTGAAACTGTAAACAGATCGACAGCAATGATAACAAGAAGTTCAATATGGATGCCATGTTGACCATATTTGATTTCAGATCAGAACATTATCTATTTAGTACCAACTAGACATTATAAGAAGTCTTATGGTGAAAGCACTTTGTCAGTATGACCAGCCATCTAGAAGAAATAGTGATAAACAAGGTTTTCAAGATGACCATTGTGGCAGTCATATTAGAAATAGGATCTGCACCATTTTTGTTTAGGACAAACTGACATCGTAAGAAGCTTTAGAAGAAAAGCCCATGCTGATATGACCATTTATTCTAAAGAAACAGTGATAACAAGATTTTCAAGATGGTCACTGTGGCAAGCATATTCAGTGTTTGAATGCACAAATGGGACCAACCAAACATCAAAAGTTGCTTACTAAAACCCCATGCTGATAATGGCATCCATCCAGGAGTAGTGATAGCAATATTTTCAAGATGACCACTGTTATGGCCATACTGTACATCAGATTGACACCATTTCCATTTTCGGACCAACTGGATATAACAAGAAGTCGTCTGGAGAAAATCCCATGGCAATTTACTTTTCATTCTGATGGAGTAGCAACAACATGATTTTCAACAATGCGACTGTGGTGTCCTATTCAGACATCAGATTGGCACTGTTTTCATTTAGGATGAACCAGACATGATAAGAAGTCCTGTGCTGAAAACCCGCATGTCAATATTACTTTTTGTTCAGAAGAAGTAGCATTAACATTTTCAAGATGGCCATAGTAGTGGCTATGTTGGACATAGAACTGGCACCATTTTCATTTACCAACAAGACATCAAAACAAGTCTTAAAGTAAAACCCCATGTTAACATGATCATTCATTTACCAACAAGACATCAAAACAAGTCGTAAAGTAAAACCCCATGTTGACATGACCATTCATTCAGGAGGACTCCTGATAATAAGATTTTCAAGATGTCTGCTCTGGTGGTCATATTGACCAAACAGATCTGCACAATTTTTATTTATGACCAACTAGGAATTGTAAAAAGTCTTTTGATGAAAAGTCCATGTTAGTTTGTCTTTCCTGTCAGAATGAGTAAGGATAACAAGAGTTCCAGAAATGGCCACTGTGGTGGCCATATTGGTGTCCAAGTGGCACCATTTTTTTTTGAACCAAGTAGACTATTGAATGAATGTGTGTGTAAAGTTTCATGGCAATCGTAGTTTAGGAGGGCTAATGATAACAAACTTATGCTAACAGATGGACTGACAACAGACAACAGACCATCTCATAAAACCTGGTCCATGACCAGCAGAGCTAAAAGAAACTGTAAATGTTTACTTGACAAGAGAAAAGTCAACGTTCCCTGGGTTCTTAAATTTATGGATTGGAGCAACCACAAAATCTAAGAAAATTGAAACCATATGAAAAATAATTACTTCACAGTATCTGCCTTGGAATTACCTTGACCTTTGCAGTTGATGCCAAATGATGATGTGTACCTGCATAAACATTTATGAAAATGCAATGAAACTTGTCTATAAAGGTGGACACTTAAGGGATTACACCAAACTGTCCCTTATTGACAAGTTGAAAATGAAAATACAATTAAGAAAAGGATATAGTAAATAATGTCTTTTGTGATCAGGTATCCTGTTTGTGAAATGTCCACTATGGCAGTTTCACTCTCTTTCTTACCGTTAAAATGTTACAGAATGTACAGAGAATGTTTACAATCATAGTAAAAAATAAAAACTGCTGACTAATGTGCAGTATTACACAAAGTAATACAATATAAAATAAAAACCTCTCATAGCTAACAAGCTACAAAACTGGCACAGTTTATGTCTGACCTAGTCATAACTTTGACCTTCAAGCTCAGCATCTGAAATAGGTATATGACACAGCATCTCATATGAATCATGCATGACTAACAACTATTTCTATCAAAGTTTCAAAGTCATTGGAAGGACATGACTTTGATGGACAGATGCAGAAACAGACAATATAAATGCATCATACACCAGACTTTTTTTATTACCAACAAGGAGGAAAAAACAATGTAGGGGCAATAGATTGAAATATAACTTTTTCTACTAAACATTAAATTACATGGGAAAAAAACTGTTTTCACTTTTTTGTTCTCCGGCAGAAAGTAACAATATTTTGTTTATAGCCTTTATATTTTAAAAGCTACTGAGCAAGAAAACCAGAACTCTGGTTTTGATGGAACTGAATGTAGCCAAATATTACTTGTCACTGAGTTGTGCAATTCATGCTGAATCCTGTATTAATGATACTCACATGTGTGTGTGTGTGTGTGTGTGTGTGTGTGTGTGTGTGTGTGTGTGTGTGTGTGTGTGTGTGTGTGTGTGTGTGTGTGTGTGTGTGTGTGTGAATTTTTAACATAGCTTTAACAATTTTAGTCATATTGCTACAATCTCTGCAGTGTGGGAGTTCATATTGATGTCCTGCACTGAAGCATTGTAATGCAGACATGTCCCACCCAGTCACATTATCCTGACACCAGGCAAACCAGTTCTTAACACTAACCTATTAATACTGAGTGCCATGCGAGGCAGCTACTAGTACCATTTTTATGTCTTTGATATCACTTGACCAGGGTTCAAACCCACAACCTACATCTGAAAGGGATGTTCTAGCCACTTAGGCCACTGGAGCGGTCATCCTGAATTGTAATGTTGACATACTGAAAGCCAATAAATAGCATTGGTATCCCATATCCCCAGGTTCTAACAATGATTCAACCACATCTCTCAAATTATGGACCCATTATCTGCAAGCTTAGTATTCTAAATTATTATTTTTTACAAGGTAACTAACCTTTTGGAGCAGCAAGACATCTGGTCATAAAAACTGTATAAGAAAGGTTTCTCTAATGATTAGCAACATCACATACCCGGTAGTAATATCACTGAGAAATATAATTCTGTTCTTAATATTGTACAACCTGAACATGAAATAATTTGGAAACAGGATAGCATGTAATATTATTCAACTTGCTTCATGTATGTGGTATCAACCAAATAATTGTTTGGTTTGATTTGATGTTTTATGACACATCAAAACAATATTGTTTCATGACAAGGAAATTAGAAGAAAGTGCCTTGCTCAAGGTCACACCATGGTAGCCAACCTGGGTGGATCTAATTGTAGGATTTGAACCTGTGCCCTTTTGGTTGCTAACCACTGTGCTACCATAGCTCCTGAAAACTTGTGATGATACTTTATTTATTCTTTCCAAAATAAATGTGTCAGTGTAATGACTTAAAAAACTAGGCCCCCCCCCCCCCCTTGGACTCCAGGATGTAGAATAGGTCCAATGGGCTCCACCTGCATATCCTAAGAGGCAACTAATGGAGAACTGAAGTCATAGTGGTTCAAAGCTTAACATTCCAAACTTAAAGTGTGCAGTTTAGAGTCCTATCATGGGATCTGACTAGGTCTGTTGCCATGGCAAATGACCTACATGTGTTGCTTTGCCACAAAACACCAAACCAAACCAAAATAATTAGATAAATCATTAAATGATTACATAACCATAATCAGTTATGTACCAGGAGAAGAATATGATCTGTAAACAGGTGTACAATACATGAGTACAGGAATGCAAACTAAAAATATACAAGCAAATTACTGGAATACTGACAACATTATACACTGTTAAAAATCTATGCAATGATTTTTGGATTCCCTGTCAGCAAATCTGCAGCTTCTGCAGAATTTTATAGTAATTTTAAAAATATTCAGAGAAATAAGTCTTGTCTGAGTAAATAAGGAGTTAAAAGACAACAGTAAAAATGTGCAGATCATTAACCTTTATCGAGTGTTTTGATCCACAAGCATAAGGCTTTCATTTGGACTGGAATAGGTGGGACCACTGGAGAAACCTGTTGTAGCTAATTGCTTTCTTCACAAAAATGAAAGAATACAAGTCAGGATGATTTCAAAATTAACATGAAACTGTGTTTCTCTGTATAATGGATCAACTCAGAACTTAGGCTATTGAAATGATCAAGCATTATGTATTAACCTTTCAGCTTTAAGGTGTGTGTGTGTGTGTGTGTGTGTGTGTGAGCTTCAGAACACTAGGAATATGTCAGCGACCAAGTGTCTATAACACTGATGACAACTGGATCCAGAAAACTTTTCTTCAAGTACAAAACGAAAATCACATTTTCAGCTCCAGTGACCTTGACATTGGATCTATAACAGGTACCCCCACCCAAAAAAGGCTTCTGCCCCTACCAACAGGTAAGGCATATACATGATATGAGGGAAAGAAAGACTACATCAAACTAAAGTCATGTTGAGGAAACCACCACGATCATGGACAGACAGATGAACATTGCTGTTACTGTATTAATCCACATCATACATCGGAGGATGAAAACTGATGCAAGTATTGTGAGAAATTATGCATGGACTTTGATCCAAACTCAGAATTTCCTATAATGTTTAGTTTTTTTTGTTTTGTGACCTACAGTAAAAAAGCTTACTGCTGAAGAAATTTTAAAACATGAAGTGTAGTATTGTCCTGAGGCTGAGAAGGTCAAGGTTAACTGAATATAACATCATAACAACTTGGAAGGGGTGGGGTGATACGTAAAAGAATGGAAGGCTGATATGAAAATCACAAAAAGGGTTAAGTGCAAGAAAGTCACCAAAATGTATGAAATATCTTACTCTCAACTTACAAGGTTATTAAAAACACATAGAAAGCCATACAACATGCTTGTTACAAATCACAAGTAACAGATAAGGTTTCCAGAAAGTCATAAGTGACTGAATTTGACAACCTTGTAAAAAAAAAGTAGGCAAATATATGAAACCCCACAATGTCACATCTTCAGATTGTACATCAAAAACAATCAAATTCTGTCAAATTTATGACCTCTGCCTACCATGGTGAAGTCAGCCAAAGTATATTAATGATGCAATAACGTTTTGACCCTTGTGACAGAGCTGTAGAGTTACCAAAAATGCAGAAATGGGAAAGAATCTGACCTTGACCTTAAGATAAAATCATAACTGTGATACATAAAAAGAGAAACATAACCTTGAAGATATTATCCCAAATGTGAAATGCAATATATTTACTATTAACAATGTACAAGTATACCAGATATCATTTATTTCTCTTAAGTTATAGAGTGGAAAGGCATAGATAATTGAAACCTTAATATTGGACTGTGACCTAGACCTTACATACAAGACCCCCATGTGATGCACAACAGATATACCTGTTTTGACAATTTAATCTCCAATGACTCATATTTTACAGAACAGAAAGGAAAGTATTCAAGAAAAACTCAATATGCTGACATGTGACCTTAACTGGAAGATAGGATCCCCCCCCCCATTTGATATGTGATGCACCTATTTTATCTCTTAATTTGAAATTTCTCTTAAGTTCTTAGCTTACGAAGATGAATGTAAGGTGGAAAACTTAAAATATTGACCAATAACTTTGACCTTGATGATAGAGTCCCTTGGTGTGGTATACAGGTAAGTTTCTAATGATAATATACCTAAAGCTGCTAAAAAAGCTCCATCAATGAATGTGTGACAGAAAACTTGCAAAACTGACCTGTCACCTTTAAGATAGGACCACCAGTATCATACTCAACACATCTTCTAATGATGACAGATAAACAAAGTTTCTAGGGACTAAAAATTCCTTAAGCCCCAGGTCTCAGAATCAAATAAACTTTTGGAAATTGGCACCAGCTTTCTCCATACAAAGTCCACCTGACTCAGAGTGCACCGATCAATATTAACCTAATGTAAACAAGAAAGAAGACTCCTTGGGATCCATTTGCAATTTTTAAATGCAGTTTACAAAATACCAGTGAAGTTTCAACTTCTACCTCAATCAAGCACTTCTTTTATATTGATTCACTGCCATCCCTGCGAGTAGTACTGTGCCTATGTGAACTACTCAGGTAAAAGGTAAATATAGCTAATCAGATGCTTAACACCAATGAGCTCATTTTTGTGGATTCAGCTCATAAAACAGTGAGAAACATTTATCGATGACTGGCAAATTAGGCCAAGATGTGATTGGGAATTTCCAAATGACTCATCCTAAACCTCTGAGAAGGCCTGCAAAGACATAGTAAAATCAAGTACTGACCAGAACACAGTGAACAAGTCCATTAAAGATTAGTGGAATGAAAATCTTCCCTTTCCTTGACAGTTTGTCTGCCAACATGAAATCCAAATACAAATCACATTCTCCTTGTTGCATTCAAAATGAAATGACTGTGATATTCCCTAGCAAGTGATATTTAATTCTACTTCTTTTTGAGACTTTCAGTCAAAAGAATTCATATTTGTTCTCACATTTATGATTCCAAACAATCAATGGTAGAAAAGAAACACATGTGCAGGTACATTACGGCCAGTCCCTCAAGTCACATGTAAATTTTATGGAATGACCCAGCTAATAAAGTCCGCACATCACAAACAGAAAAGCAGAATTTATTTGGAGTGACAGAAAACAAAATCCCTCCATTCTAAACCAACTGGATAAGTTGTGTCAATACACATTCATTTACAATATGACTCTAAATTTCAATTTTAAGAAGACAAAAATGAGATGTATTTTTTAAATGAATCATTGAGCACATGACCAGGTTCAAAGATTGCTTGGTGGTGCTAAGTGCACATTAATAATACAATTGAAATCCAGCATAAATTCAACTGCTGTTTCTTGTAGTGTTGTCTTTATTATTCAGCCTTAGGTAGAAAAGCAAAATGAGTATATAATAAGAAGGTTACTACATTTGTATAGGAAAATATGAACTCATTTTTTCTGAGCAATACAGCTTTCCCATTGTCATGCAGTACTGCTAAATAACCTTGTTAATATTTTCCCATACAAATAAATATAATACAGCTCTTCCTCATTATAACATGGCTTGTTACATGAATACCACTTAAAAAATCATATCAATGTATAACAATATGGATACCACTTCCTCATTATACCATGGCTTGTTATATGAACACCACTTAAAAAATCATATCAATGTATAACAATATGGATACCACTTCCAAAATCATACCAATGTATAACAATACAGACTGAAAGATAACAATGTCAAGCTTAGTGTTATATCTTGATTTCCTTTTCAAAACAGTTACTTAAATTTGTTATCATTCCCATTATACCACAGTTCAGGATATGTGATTCCTCATATATTGGAGTACTGGTATGTAATGTGATTATCTTTACAACTGGGTACAGTACCTAATGCAGTTGGTGGTTATGTACCCCAACAACCATGCCATAATGATGAAAGCTGTAGAACTTTTGACATTAACACTTTTAGAGGGAAAAAAGAAAGGAAAAATAATAAGCAGCAGAAAATGCTCCATCTTAAATGCATTATTGATTTCCACATAATAAATACCATATTAAAAAATGCTGCTGCTGCTGATGATGATGACAATGATAAGCAATGATGATGAGGAGGAGGACAGGACAATGATGATGAAGAGGAAGAAGACAATGAGGATGATAATGAATGGAAGACTAAAAAAGTGATTTTGAAAAGAATGGGTCATACTTATGTCTCTGTAGTCATGACTAAAGATTATTTAACTCTGACTATTTTGATTAATGGATCAATGTGTGTGATTTGGATTTTTAATGTAGCTTTAACAATTTTTCAGTCATATCACATAATGTCTTCAGTGTGGCAGTTTATAGTGATGTCTAGCACTGGGGGCATCATGATGCTGACATGTAGCATAATGTCCCACCCAGTCACATGATCTTGACAGCAGGCTGACCAGTCCTAACACTAACCTCTTAATGCTGAGCGTCAAGCAAGGCAGCTGCTAGTACCATTTTTATAAGTCTTTGGTATGACTCAGCCGGGGTTAAAACCCGCGACCTCCCACATCCAAGGCAGATGCTCTAACCACTAGGCCACCAGAGCAGTGATTAGTGGATCAAAGTGATCAAAGTGATCAACCAACTGCATTTATGTTTAACTGGACAGACTTTGCATTTTGTACCTCCTGTAGGCAAATAGTTTTTCAAATGAGATCTTGGTTGTATATTGATGTACTATGTGATAAAATAAGTCTTAACAAAATAAACAGTCAACCATGTAAATCAAAACCTGTGCATTTTAATTGTGAGGCTTTTGAATGATTGTTCAGATTAAAGACACCTGGTATAACATTTCAAGACTACAGTATTTCTAGTAATCAATACTCCAACTAACCTTTAGTGCTCAAGTTACCTTTTAAGCTCAAGGTAATCAAGTACAAAATGTAAGAATTTATTACAGAGGACCAGGCTGACTACTTCCACAGATTTTTCTGAAGTCTTTTTTTTCCCCCTCACTTTTGCAATTTTATTTTAAAACCATAATGGCATTTTATAAACTCCTTCATAAAATCTGAGATCCTGTGACAAAAATTTCGTGTTCAATGAACATTCAATTTTCATGGTTTTTAAAAGGAAATAATTCTCTGACATAATGTACTTAAAAAAAAAAAAAATTGAAATTTACAGATGAAATATCCTTAAATAATGTTCCAACTCCAAGATTTAAGCTCTTTGAAAGTTAGTAGCCATGACTGATTTTGATTTACATGACCATGGAAAACTTTAAACAGGTTGCTAATGCTAAGTAAACTGTTAAAAATAATAAATTCTTGTTTAATATTAAAAAGAAGACCTGTATATGTAAATTATGAAACATGATTAATAATATAGTCACAATAACGAATGAAGATGGATGTATGGTGCTGGTGCTAAACTACTAGTCAAAAGACATGTTACTGTGGTAAAATATTTTTGATCCATAAATGATAATTTCCCAATGAAGTGGCCCCATATAGATACTGACAGATGAAATTTTGACTCTATTGAGGACATAAGTGTCTACAGTGTGTCTACCATAAACTATGGATACATAACAATATGACTCCAACAAGTGATCCAATAATGAACAGTCAATTAATCTGTCCAAAATCAATTATCATATTAAATTTAATTGACATGCAATTTTAGGATTATCAAAAAACTGAAATGTGATAATACACGGCTTTTAAAATCTGATTTCTCATTTCCTTCCAGTCCTCAATTGAATTAATGACACAAAACAGTGTTTTTCTTTACAAACAGGGATACAACAAGTAAACCCCCTATATAAATACTCGATTGGTGCCATAATTGACGCTTTAATGACTCCTGATTTCCAGCACATTAAATATAAATAGGCAGCACAAAGGCCTAAGGCTGGCTCTATGTGATACTCTACACTGTCTGTCTGCACACAAGTGTAGATAGTGGTTGGCCCTGTGCCATGCTCAACCACCCATAGCTAACTAAGATGACACTTGGCAGGTAGTTTGGAGACTTAATTCTTACATACCTTTTGTACCAAATCATTTAACCAGTATGTGGGGGAGGTATATCTATCTTTCTCATACATTCTATATTCTATTTATACAGCAAATTCTAATATTCTGAGTTTAGACGTGATCATCTATCCTAACCTTCCCCAGCTTTAATTTGATAGAATCTTAGTAGATGCACATGGTAAAACTGGGACAGAGTTGTTAGTCTTCATAAAGCTGGGATAGGGGTAGTGCTTACAGGGTATTTAGGTCATAAATACAAACAGTTTAAGCAGTGACAAAAGTATTGCACATTTGTATAACTTGAAAAAGAATGATTGGTCTTCTTGCATATTTTCTGATGTTAAGCATTTTGTGAAAATTAAATGTCTCTAACAGCTTCTTCACCGTCAAAAAGAGACAGTTACAAGAGTGGTTTGAAGGAACTGATGCTCTAATGGGTGAAAAAAATTTCCAGGAATTAAGATCATTCCTTTCTTTGAACTGTTGAGTGTTGAAACCCACTCCGATATTCTTCAATGATTTTATTTAGGTCCAACTAGACATCATAAGAAGTCTTTTAGTGAAAACCCCTTGTTGATATGAAAATTTATGTAGGAGGATCAACATTAACAAGGTTTTCAATATGGCTGCTGCAGTCGTCATAGTGGACATCAGATTGGCACCATTTTTACTTAGAATGAACTTGACATCATAAGAAGTCTTTCAGTGAAAACTCTATGTTGATATAACCATCCATGTATGAGAAGTGATAGAAAGATTTTTATGATGGACGCTGTGATGGCCATATTGGATACCAGACTGCCACTATCTTCATTTACGAGAAAAAAGACATCATAAGAAGTCTTTTAGTGAAAAACCCATACTGATATGACCATCCGTTCAGGGTGAGTAACAATAAAATTTCAAAAGGGATGGTAAGTGTGAGCAGGACCATTTCTGTCCAGGATAAACTAAACCAAGCGATGAATGTGTGTGTAAAGTTTCATGGCAATCATACAATTAGTTTAAGATGAGTAGAGATAAAAAAAACTGTTGCTAACTGACAGACAACCAAAGACTGATAGAGCCAGAAATGTGTTTTCTTCCAGTTTATAATGTAATTGTTCACTCATGTTGGCTATTTGAAAATCAGCCATTAAATATTTTTATGCAAGCAAACTTTATATAACATTGTTGCGTAAAAAAAGCAAAATCTTTCTCCCTCTCTCCATATATATATATATATATATATATATATATATGAATGAGAGAGAAAGAGAGAAGAGAATCAGTTCTAGTTATAGATACATGGATAAATGCCAGGTGGTAAGATGCTGCAGAAAATGCATTTATACTTGCTGAAAAATATTTCATAAGTTGAAACTTTGCAGAGATTGGTTTACTAAGGCAAGCACGAAATGAGGCATTTTTCAAACCTCAATGGGCATGTGTTGATTCTGGCAGTTAAATAAACCTAAAATCTAACTGGATAAGTAACAGCTTGGGATCTGTCAGGTGAAGTTTCAGGTTGTAAAATTGTCTAAAACTGTAAAATTAGTCAAAGTTTTGTGGGAGGCAAAGATCTTGACTCCAAGATCAGGGCTCCCTTGTAATGACTGTCTGAGGGACATGTATTGGAAGTCTTGAGAGACAATTCTTTAAAACGAGAAAGGAGAGCAAGGTACTGTATCTTAGTTTCGCACAATTTTTCTTTGATTTGTGTTTGAAAATAATTGTTTGAATTTATGTTTTTTAGTTTCATACAATTTTTCTTTGATAGGAGTCTGAAGATTATTGTTTAAATTTATTCATTTATATGCCATATGAATCATGTTTGGTAGGAATTTATAGTATTCTTAGTTTGGTAAGATGTTTATGCTGATGGAGTGTAAGTTAGCAAATAATGTGGTTAAGACAAAATGTGAATTTTGCTAATTCATTCATATCATTAGATGTGAATTCTTTTAACTGAGAATTGATTGTATTAGCATCGGAGCAACAATGAGGGTGATTTATTGTTGGCTGCATGGTGCAGGCCAGACACTCAGTCAAGATGGTGATTAACAGTTTACACTGCAGGGTCTGATTTGTTTATTGAGGCCAGACTATGTTATAGATGGATTAGTGGTGTTAAATAGCTCTGTAGAGAAATACATTAATCTTCCTGTAGCATGTTTTGTTTATTGAAGGAACTGAGCTAGAATTTATATGGTATGAAATGCCAGGCTGTGACCTGAAATCTAGTTGGTGTCAGTCTGAATTAACACACCACAATATCTGATGTAACAAGAAAGGAGATGATGTTCTATCCAATAGGTAAAGACCCTACAAATTTATCTATTTAACTGGGAAATAGCTCCAACAGAGGTTGTAGAAGTAATATGACCCATATTGCAGGTAATGACCTGTAAGTGGATGGAAGCAAGAGAGAAGTCCTTGTAGACAGCAAGCAGCACAGTCAAGGAGCCAGAGGGATAAATCGACCCCAACCTACTACCGGTGTTGAGCCAGAGGGATAAATTGACCCCAACCTACTACCGGTGTTGAGCCAGAGGGATAAATTGACCCCAACCTACTACCGGTGTTGAATCTGGAGTGACCCGCAACCAAGTAATAAAGTTATGCAGATAAGCTGAGTTCGAAAACACTCACTCTATTTTATGATGAAATTTGTCATATTGGTGTAAATGGAACTGCTAATTGCATTTTTAATAACTTTTGGTAATTATTTTCTATTAGAAGTGTATCCTTCAAGTATCTTGTACAATTTAACATTGTTTCTCTAACTGAGATTGTTGGAAAGTTTTTGAAATGATATCGTATAAAGTATTTTCTTCTACCTTTAGTAATGATGGCTATTTCTGATGGTGAATGTTATGATGTATATAAAACTGAAAGGCCATCATGCCAGCATGCTTTGTGTCAAATCTGGTCAAATCCTGTTCAGTGGTATTTGCAAAGTAATTTCAAGCTGTTTTTTTTAATTTTTGGTGATGGTAGCCACTAGTGGTCTAAGTACCGCTGTTGAATCTGGTGTATACGCCATTTCACAATTTATATGAGTACATTCTTCCATATTTTAACCCTATGTTAAACTGATTGTGGAAATAGTTTTGTTAATTCAGATTATTATTTGGTACTGTGTTACCCAGTAAACAGCTGGTGTGAAACACATACTTATTATAATAAAAACCTACGGGCTCAGCAAATCATGCAGACAGTTGGCATCATTTTTTTTTTTTTTTTAATGGTCAGTTTGGTAGCAATACATATTGATGCATATTGCAATACAATGACTGATATCACAACATCTTGCAAAATGATTTCATCTGGCAATACTAACTATAGTGGTCACATCTCATGGCATATTAGCATTATTTGCACTAAACTGAAATCTCTCATGTCAGGATGCTTTCAAGTTTGGTCTAATTCTGTGCAACAGTGTTTGATAAGTCATTTCAAGGGATTTTACTAATGGTGGCCAAAGATAGCAAATTGGTAATATCTGTACCAATTTAAAAGGCCTTCATGCCAGGATGATGTCTGCAAATTTGTCTGAAACTGGTTCAGTGATTTTTTTTAGTAGTTGAAAATAGAGACTGTTTACAGATGGATGGTACATGCCTAATTCAGTAGTCTGGGCCATACAAGAAACTTACTTGGCCTTATGGCCAGGTGAACAAAAAATTATGAATTAATGTGCAAATACCTTTGTCCTTTTAAAATCCTTCTCCGATGGAATTTGTCTCTTAATTTAGATCTTGCAGAATGGATATAGATTAACACTGCATTGGGATTTGCCTTGGTCTTCAATACAGGAGTACATAACAATGATGGAGAGAAAAATTAAAATACATCAAAGTATATATATATATATATATATATATATATATATATATATATATATATATATATATATATACACACACACACACACACATGTATATTGCTTAAGAACTCAGTACTTTAATTCACATATTGATTGTTCTGACTAGTATGGTAGGTCTTACAGGCACAGCAAACTTTTTTTAATTAAAAATGGGCAACATTCTAGATATCCAATTTCCTTCTTTTGCTCTTAGTTGGTAGAGCTTTTCACTAGTAGTCCCAAGGTTGCAGGTTCAATACCTGCCTCGGCTAGCTGGAGTCAGTTGTCACATAGTGTTATTGCAGAAGGCACTTGATTCCCATTTCCTCTGCATGGTAAGGCTAACAATGCTTAAAACTGCTGACTTAAAAACCAATCAAGCTTCTATTGCAAGCATCACCTTTTGAATTTTACAAATCACTGAACCATGGAAACACTCATGAGAATATACAGAATGGAACTGGCCCAAAATATAATCACACCCAAGAAATGGAACAAAAAATTATCATGTATGCACAAAACTAAGATGCTGAAATTGGAATAGTTGCATGCTCCAGGAAACAAAATACCCCCTGAAACACGTGACCAAGTTGCAATTTTAACTTAAGCAGAAAAATAAAGACTTGTTACAAAAATTACACAAGGGCTTGAAGACTCCATTCAGTTTTAGAGTGGATCAATTAAGGCATCCTTAATCATGTCAAAAGGAAAAGGAAGTTATGCATGAAGTCATAAACAAAGACAAAATGCATTAGTGACAGTGCCAAAAGTTTGTGGAAAATTTATAAAGGTACCCAAAAAAAATTTTCAGTAATTTAAAGGTTTGTTCATTGCATGAATATTCTAATGAAAAATGACTTCTGATCCATATTCTGAATATTAATTTAATAAATTTCCAGAAACAAATCTGTCCATGTGATCTTGACATTTATAATTTTAAAAAAAAAAGCTGGAACAAAAGATTATGTAAATAACTAATGAATTCTCTCTATTCTTCCTGTCTTTCCAAAATTACTAGAAAAACATGCAGATGAATCTTTTATGAACTATCTGAATGCTTATAATCTCATTCATTATAATCAGTCTGGTATTTGACAGAATCACTCATGTGAAACTGCAGTTGTATCTATGATTGATAAATGGCTGCAAGCATTAGATAAAGAAGAATTGGCTGGTACTATTATGGGGCTTTATTTTTGCAGACCTTTTCATCTTTTGACAATGAAAGTTTGCTTGAAAAACTGAAAATCTATGAACATAATTGAAACTCCCTAAGCTGGTTTACTTCTTACTTAATTGAAAAGTGTACCACAGGGCTCTGTCCTCAGACCCCTGCTATTCATTCTATTTATTAAAAACCCACCCCTTAAGATAGTAAATTCATTTTCTTCCATTGATCTCTATACAGACAGCAATATACTGAGTCTGGCAAAACCAAAACTGAACTTAAAAAAACAACTGACAAGATAGATAACAGACTTGAAATATAGTACAATGAAAACAGGATAATTACCAATACTGAAGAAAACCCAAAAGCCTTACAACAAAACAAACTAAGAGCAAGGCTAGATAGCAACAAACTCCAAGTTCTATTTGAGAATATGAACCTTAACATGATCTCTCATGATAAAATTATTGGTGTATTTTTGGTTAACACTGATTTGTGCATAACAATCTGACTTGGGCAATTCATATCTTTCAAAAAAGGTTAATTCTTATCTTTGGCTATTTAAGAAAATCAGAACATTCAATCCTTTTTTCTGTACAGGTTCTGCTTCTACAAAAGTAATTCAGCAATATATTTAACTTCAAATAGTTTCTAATTCAAACATAACACCACTTTCAAGGCTCCAAAAGTGGGCATGCCATTCAATTCTATATCGATATTCAGGAAACTTTCAGGATGCAATTTTACCAACATATGAAAGAATATCCTTTCAATATGCCAAATTTATGTATAAAGTGTCTAGAAAAGACATTCCTGTTTAGTCAATATCTTTCACCAATGAGATGCAGATGGTAGACCAAATTTAAGGTCACAAGTAAAAACTACATTATACTACCAAAGTCAAACAAGGAATTATTCAAAAGGAGTTTCAATATACACGTCCAATTGTATGGAATAACATTCCTAGTGACAAAAGACAGGCTCCTAGCATTTCTTTTCATAATCAGTGTCTTAAATAAATGAAAACAAACAGTTCTAAGTAGTATGAATACCCCCTGCTTTTCTCTTCTTTCACACCCTTTTAACAAACTTGGATCAAAAACATTTCTTTCTGGAGAGATGTTGTATATGAGAGAACCCCTGTGTTGGCTACAGGAGGTTCTTCCTCTGAGGTAGGGGTTCTGGAATGGTCCACCAGCAGATTGTCGAGATCAGTGAACCACAATAGCTGGGACCACCAAGGGGCAATCAGAATGAGCTGAACCAAGGAGAAGGACCTGCGAGATCATCCTGAAGGGTGGGAGGGTATAAGCAAACAGACAATCCCACTTCAGGCTGAAAGTATTCACTACCTCGGCCCTCTGATCAGGGACTGGGGAAACGAAAATGGGGAGTCTGTTTTTCAGCATGATGGCAAACAAGTTACCTATGGAAGTTCTCCAAGGTTAAAACAGGAAGTCTGCTATGGACTGGTGGAGCGACTATGTTCCTTTTCCTTGACAGACTGTCTGCCAAAATGTTCTTCCTGCTGGGAATGTGGCAAACTCAAGAGGAATATTCCTTCAGAAGTTGCCCACGGAAAGAGTTTCCAAGCCTCCGTGCAGAGATAAGGTACATGTGTACCTCCTTGTCTCCTGAGATATGCTACCATTAAAGTGTTGTCAGAGAAGACCATCATGCAGTGACCTCTTATTTGGTGGATGCACCCATGAAGGCCTAATAACACTGCTGTCATTTCCTAATTGTTGATACAGGGGGTGTATTCCAACCTTGAGAAATGGGGGCATTCCAAGCTGCTAAAAGAACAAACTAGAGTGGAAGTAAGTGAAACCTGCCTAGGGGAACCAGATCTGCTGCTGAGTTCAAGGTCCCCAGCAGAGAGTGAAAAACATGAGCAAACAATCCTGTCTTTACTCTCAGTGTCTCCAATAGGGGCTGGATCTTGTGCACTCTTGACCAGAGGATCACTAGGTCTCTGTGGGGGAATTCATCAATACATACACAGGGCATAAACATTTTGAAAATGAGAAGATGTCCAATGTTCCATTTGTTTTAAGCATCTTACAAATGCAAAATAGTTGAAATTGTTGCACATTATAGCCAATAATGTACTGAAAATGCTGTTACCCACCCACCCCAAATCCCCTCGTGATCTGAAGACCATGGTCAGTAAAAATAATGTAGGTCTGTGAAAAAATGAGGTTAACAAGCTCAACAATCATAGAAGTCTTGTGTAAAATTTTGTGAGAAGTATAGACATGTATGTGCATGTAAGGACCAGTGAAAATTTGGTCCTAAAAATTAGATTTGAATGGCCCATATATTTTTGCAATAATTATTTTTGTTCTTTGAATGAATACTATGAATCAATCATGGTACAGATGTACAGACCACTCCGGTGGCTAAGTGGTTAGAGCATCTGCCTCGATGTGGGAGGTCATGGGTTTGAACCCTGGACGAGTCATATCAAAGACTTATACAATTGGTACTAGCAGCTACCTCGTTTGGTGCTCAGCATTAAGAGGTTAGTGTTAGGACTGGTCAGCCTGGTGTCAGTGTTATGTGACTAGTTGGGACATAATGCTAAATGTCTGTAGCATGATGCCCCACTGTCAGACATTGCGATAAACTGCCACACTGCAGATATTGTAGCGATATGACTGAAAAATTATTAAAGCTACATTAAAAATCTAAATCACACACACACATACTGTACAGATGTACAATGCTCCTAATATACCTTTCAAAATCAGCATACAAAGAAATATTTTTCTTGTATGCACATAAATTTAGTGTGATTACAGTTCCCAAACATGTATAAACTGACATGCTTTATTTTTAGCAGGAATCATGATCAATCAGTCAACAGTGTCATTTAGTTCTACATAATCCCTATCTAATTATTTTACACTCAACATCCTGGATGGAAACTCAGTATGGTCTACACTATCTGACAAAAAACCTATTTCCATGTGTGTAATATTCAGACTTGACAGCTCAACACTACTACTGTGAAGTTAATCACCAATGGTCAGTCCTGACAGACTCGCAGCAAGTAAGTCATGGCTGTCTCAAGAGAAGTACGTTATGGCTTTAGTTTTATTCTAAAAGGGAGTATCAAGTAAAGAAAAGAGAGTACCAACAGAGAAAAGCAAGTATTGAGATAAGAAGAGCGAGTATCAAGTTAAGAAAGCAAGTCCTGAGTCAAGAAAAGCAAGTCTTGAGTCAAGAAAAGCATGTACTGAGTCAAGAAAAACATGTACTGAGTAAAAAAATATAGTATCAAATGGAGAAGAGCAAGTATTGAGTAAAAAGGTGAATATAAAGTTAAAAAGAACATGTATCAAGTATAAAAATATGAGTATCAAGTTGAGAAAATGAGGAGATCGACCATTTGGTCTGGAAGTTGGGGGTTTGGATTTTTAAAATAAAACATTTTCAGCTTCCAAATAGCTTGAATAAAATACTCCTGCTGCAATGTTTAGGAAACAAACAAAAAAATAAACAGGTTACAAAGAAATTCATAGTCCTCTTTGAACTCCATTAAATGGTTGGTCCCTTAGAATGAGTATCAATGAAACCATATGAAGAGATTATTTATGCACAACTTTGTACCTTTCAATTATTAGCTCATAATGACACTCATACAGTACTCTAAATACCAGTATCGTATATTCCACAACAACCTTTTCTTAATTCTTTCTTTATACTTTGAATATTTTAAAGAATTTTATTAATTGTCTCAAATGTTGTTGGCTGCAAGTCCAGTAGGTTTTGACTAGTAACTATTTCAAAAAGATTTTACTCTTTGTTTCAATAGTTGCTGGCTCCACGTCTAATAGGTTTTCAAAAAACTGTGACTTTGTAGGAACCACGATGGATGTTATTTTATGCACTCACTTGGCAAATTTTGTATGCACTCACTTGAACAAAAGTGTGTGTCTGTGTGTGTGTGTGTGTGTGTTAGATTTTTAACATAGCTTTAACAATTTTAGTCATATTGCTATGATGTCTGCAGTGTGGCAGTTTTATAGTGACATCCAGCACTGGGGCATCATGCCATATTATGGAGAGGAAATCGTAACTAAAAGCCTTCAGACCACACAGAGGAAGCCAAGTTGGGCCTGCCAGGGCAGGTATCGAACCTGCTACCCTTACAGTAATAATGATCGATATAACTTGCTTTTTTATGTGTTTATGAAGCCATGTTGGGCCTGCCAGGACAGGTATCGAACCTGCTACCCTTACAATAATAATGATCAATGTAACTTGCTTTTTTATGTGTTTATGAAGCCAAGTTGGGCCTGCCTGGGCAGGTATCGAACCTGTTACCCTTACAGTAATAATGATCGATATAACTTGCTTTTTATGTGTTTATGAAGCCAAGTTGGGCCTGCCAGGGCAGGTATCGAACCTGCTACCCTTACAATAATAATGATCGATATAACTTGCTTTTTTATGTGTTTATATATATATATATATATATATATATATATATATAAACAATAATATTCACAATGGCCATTCTAATTTCCCTCTGGTAAATTTTTGTCCTGTATGTAACAATTACCTGCCTTTTGTGGTCAGTGGCCATGCTTTTCCTAAGCACACAATGGTTTTTCCCTGCCTTAATTGGTCAATCTACATTGGTTTTCAGTCCATGCAAACTAAATGTTTGCTTCAGGAGGAAGGCCTTGTTTAGATAAAGGAATATCATGAGAATAAATGTTGCTTCCTGAGAAAGACCTTGTTTAGATAAAGGAATATCATGAGAAAAAATGTTTGCTTCATGCAGAAGGCCTTGTTTAGATAAAGGAATATCATGAGAATAAATGTTTGCTTCATGAGGAAGTTCTTGTTTAGGTAAAGGAATATCATGAGAATAAATGTTTGCTTCATGAGGAAGTTCTTGTTTAGGTAAAGGAATATCATGAGAATAAATGTTTGCTTCATGTGGAAGGCCTTGTTTAGATAAAGGAATATCATGAGAATAAATGTTTGCTTCATGAGGAAGTTCTTGTTTAGGTAAAGGAATATCATGAGAATAAATGTTTGCTTCATGAGGAAGTTCTTGTTTAGGTAAAGGAATATCATGAGAATAAATGTTTGCTTCATGAGGAAGTTCTTGTTTAGGTAATGGAATATCATAAGAATAAATGTTTGCTTCATGTGGAAGGCCTTGTTTAGGTAAAGGAATATCATGAGAATAAATGTGCAATCATTTCTAATCTTATAATTATTATTACTGTCACTACTCCTCCTGAATGGGTGGTTGTATCGACATGTCACTAAAAGACTTCTTACTGGTACAATGTCTAGTTGGTTGTTAATAAAAATGGTGATGATGTAATGTCCAATATGGCCACCACAGCAGCCATCTTGAAAATCTTGTTATCACTACTCCTCCTGAACATATTTTGAGTGGACAAGGTTTACTATTTGGGCCTAAAACTTACATCATAATTATGCAGTATTATTTGGATCAGAAGATAGTTTGGTAGTATTATATGATAAAATGCATCAACTTAAAAAAACTTTGAAGTTTACACAATGTGAATTGGACAGTTGCTCAACAGTAGTCTCTATTTCTGTTGAAGTATATTGTGGTTACACATATGTTTGTTTTGGGTAAACTACAAAACTTGTTACTTGGATAAGACCTCTTATCTATCTGCTGTAATAGTAGTGTTTAAATAACTTGAAATGACTGTGTAGTCCATGGCATCATATAGATAAACTTAATAAAACATGGAAGCATGCCAATATCTACTGCCGGTTTCCAAATTTACATGATACAGTCCATCAGCCAGATGCATATTGTAACATACTAACAGACAAAAATTTGGTCCTGATTTGGAGGGGGGGGAGCAATTTTTTTAAATAACTTAAATGCTGGTGATTGTATGTGGTGTACATGCAGACATGTATCAGAAATCGTACCAGGAATGTATGAACATATTAAAAAATACTAAACAAGAGACATACCAGGAATGTATGAATGTATTAAAAATACTAAACAAGAGTCATACCTGGGATGTATGAACACATAAAAAAACACTAAACAAGAGTCATACCAGGGATGTATGAACACATAAAAAATACTAAACAAGAGTCATACCAGAGATGTATGAAATACTAAACAAGAGTCATACCTGGGATGTATGAACACATAAAAAAATACTAAACAAGAGTCATACCAGGGATGTATGAACACATAAAAAATACTAAACAAGAGTCATACCTGGGATGTATGAAATAATAAACAAGAGTCATACCAGGGATGTATGAACACATAAAAAAATACTAAACAAGAGTCATACCTGGGATGTATGAACACATAAAAAATATTAACAAGAGTCATACCAGGGATGTATGAACACATAAAAAATACTAAACAAGAGTCATACCTGGGATGTATGAACACATAAAAAATACTAAACAAGAGTCATACCTGGGATGTATGAACACATAAAAAATACTAAACAAGAGTCATATCTGGGATGTATGAACACATAAAAAATACTAAACAAGAGTCATACCAGGGATGTATGAAGGCATAAAAAATACTAAACAAGAGTCATACCTGGGATGTATGAACACATAAAAAATACTAAACAAGAGTCATACCAGGGATGTATGAAATACTAAACAAGAGTCATACCTGGGATGTATGAACACATAAAAAAATACTAAACAAGAGTCATACCAGGGATGTATGAACACATAAAAAATACTAAACAAGAGTCATATCTGGGATGTATGAAATAATAAACAAGAGTCATACCAGGGATGTATGAACACATAAAAAAATACTAAACAAGAGTCATACCTGGGATGTATGAACACATAAAAAAATACTAAACAAGAGTCATACCTGGGATGTATGAACACATAAAAAATACTAAACAAGAGTCATACCAGGGATGTATGAACACATAAAAAATACTAAACAAGAGTCATACCAGGGATGTATGAAGGCATAAAAAATACTAAACAAGAGTCATACCTGGGATGTATGAACACATAAAAAATACTAAACAAGAGTCATACCAGGGATGTATGAAATACTAAACAAGAGTCATACCAGGGATGTATGAACACATAAAAAAATACTAAACAAGAGTCATACCAGGGATGTATGAACACATAAAAAATACTAAACAAGAGTCATATCTGGGATGTATGAAATAATAAACAAGAGTCATACCAGGGATGTATGAACACATAAAAAATACTAAACAAGAGCCATACCAGGGATGTATGAAGGCATAAAAAATACTAAACAAGAGTCATACCTGGGATGTATGAACACATAAAAAATACTAAACAAGAGTCATACCTGGGATGTATGAACACATAAAAAATACTAAACAAGAATCATACCTGGGATGTATGAACACATAAAAAATACTAAACAAGAGTCATACCAGGGATGTATGAACACATAAAAAATACTAAACAAGAGTCATACCAGGGATGTATGAACACATAAAAAATACTAAACAAGAGTCATACCAGGGATGTATGAACACATAAAAAAAACTAAACAATAGTCATACCTGGGATGTATGAACACATAAAAAAATACTAAACAAGAGTCATACCAGGGATGTATGAACACATAAAAAATACTAAACAAGAGCCATACCAGGGATGTATGAAGGCATAAAAAATACTAAACAAGAGTCATACCTGGGATGTATGAACACATAAAAAATACTAAACAAGAGTCATACCTGGGATGTATGAACACATAAAAAATACTAAACAAGAATCATACCTGGGATGTATGAACACATAAAAAATACTAAACAAGAGTCATACCAGGGATGTATGAACACATAAAAAATACTAAACAAGAGTCATACCTGGGATGTATGAACACATAAAAAATACTAAACAAGAGTCATACCAGGGATGTATGAACACATAAAAAAAATACTAAACAAGTCATACCAGGGATGTATGAACACATAAAAAATACTAAACAAGAGTCATACCTGGGATGTATGAACACATAAAAAAATACTAAACAAGAGTCATACCAGGTATGTATGAACACATACAAAATACTAAACAAGAGTCATACCAGGGATGTATGAAATAGTAAACAAAAGTTATACCAGGGATGTATGAAATAGTAAACAAGAGTCATACCAGGGATGTATGAACACATAAAAAATACAAAACAAGAGTCATACCAGCAATGTATGAACACATAAAAAATACTAAACAAATCTTAGTTTATGTTATAAATTTTGGGACTGTGCTAATATCTCATCTGCCTCTTGTGACTGTAAGGGGCTTCCCATTAGTAACAATCAACATAATTTCCATAAATGTCAAAGGCTTTCAAGCAAGGAAAATTTACAAAATTTGGTAAAATTTTATTTAACAGCCTTTTAGAAGTCATTGAAAATATTCTTTTTTTGTAGCAGGAGATTTATTTGTTGTAGCAGTAGCCATATGAGACAGGAGATTGGTATAATTTTGTGAAATTTGAAAGTCTTTCATGCCAAGATACATTCTGTCAAATTTTTTAAAATTATGTCAAGTGCTTTTTGAGAAGTCATATAATGGATTTTCTGTTTTTAGCAATCACAGCCATATCAGATGGTGAATCAGCATCATATGTAGAAATCGGGGTAGTTTTATTGGTGTTACAAGGGCTGAGAACATTATGTCCCAATGTTCTCCAAATCTGGGAGACACAAAATTTAAAAGGGTCAAACCCTCCCTCACTAAATAGTACTTAAAAGTGGTTATTAAAATAGGACTTAATGCATAGTAGTGGTTACAATAACACTATTTAATGCACAGGTTGTGTTAAAAAATAGTACTTAATGCACTAGTATAGTTAAAAAGTTAAAAAATAGCACTTAAAACACTAGTAGTGGTTACAAAAATAGTACTTAATGCACTAGTAGTGGTTACAAAAGTAATACTTAATGCACTAGTAGTGGTTACAAAAGTAATACTTAATGCAATAGCAGTGGTTACCAAAATAGTACTTAATGCACTAGTAGTGGTTACCAAAATGGTACTTAATGCACTAGTAGTGATTACAAAAATAGTACTTACCAGTAATGCACTAGTTGTGGTTTAAAAAATTATACTTAATGCACTAGTAGTGGTTACAAAAATAGTACTTAATGCACTAGCCATGATATAAAAACAAAATGAGATAATCTTGTTTGCTTTGAGTCTGCCACCTTAACTTTGTCATCTGCATAATCATCTTTTCTTTGGACATTGTTATAAAGTCTTTATTAAGTGCTCAAGTAACCCATAAAAGATTTACATGTCTGAATACATTGTTCACCTGAAAAGTGCTGTACAATGGAATTTTCCATTCCAGATCATGCTCTCATTTAACCATAGTGTTCACTCAATGTCAGCAAGCATTTATTACAAAATTCTAATTCTTCCTAAATTGTTTTTCTTTACAAGCAAATAGTTCATTTGTTAAATACCAAACTGTGCACTTCAATGAATTCTTCATACCAGAAATGTAGTCTCCTTTGACAGTAATTTAACCTCAAAAATACCTTACACTAGTGGCTATTAAAGACTTTGCATTGCAATTTGGCTGACTACTGCTCTTGAATGTTTCAATGATTTTAAAATGAAAATTAATTACCATTCTAAAGTTAGTTTGCTTTGAGCAATTTTCACCATATGCTAGGGCCACAATCAATGGAGATTCACACATTTTTAAAATTTTCTGTGAAATAAAGTGTACTTTATGGGCAGACAGGATTTGGGAGAAGATCTGACAAAAAATTACAGCAATATTGCTCTATGCCAGAAAACTTTCTGTTGAATTTGGTCAAATTCTCTTGTGTGGTTTTTTTAGATGGTGATTTCAACTTTTTTCCCCAATTTTTGTAAAAGTGGTTTGGGCATCATTTGTACAGATTTGAAAGCCATCCACACCAGGTTGCTTTTTACCAAAATTGGTTAAACCCCTTTAAAAAAGGCAAATTAGCATCCACTGCAAAATTTGGAAGGACTGTAATGCCAGAATGTACCATGTAAATCATTTGCAAACTGGTCAAGTAGTTATTGAGAAGTTGTC
Organism: Megalonaias nervosa; assembly: GCA_016617855.1. Classification (NCBI taxonomy): domain Eukaryota; kingdom Metazoa; phylum Mollusca; class Bivalvia; order Unionida; family Unionidae; genus Megalonaias; species Megalonaias nervosa. Next base: position 67,378 of record JAECUM010008472.1, on the reverse strand, counting down.
AATGGACAACCCAAAACAGACCAAGGATTATGCCATAAGTTCACTTGGCCATACAACCAAATGAGAGAAAAGAACAATATTCACTAGTTTCATCTATTTGCCTAATCAATACTTAATTCATGTAGTTGCAAAGTTTTCTTTGTGGTCCCTTCTAAGGGATCTGATTCTCAAACTTATTTATTCTTATGTATTTCTTGAAATATTGGAGGTAGATACAATTTCTGCAGATTAATCAGACTCCATCAAGACATCTTGATTTTTTTATTACCTGCAGGTCAAAGAAAATTGAAGGTGGCTGCTGTTACTACTGATGTCATTGTTGTTGTGGTGGCTTTGGTAGTGGTGGATCTTGAAACTTTATATTTCAAGACATCACTTCTATGGGGTCCTCCATCCCAAGAATGCCATTCTAGAGCTAACATTGGATAATTTGGCCAGCTGTTTACAAGTCAATGGGAGAAAAATGTTGCTCTTTCCATGTCTGCAGGTGCTGCACACAGCATGCATGCATTTTACAGACACATGCTATGTCACAAGGTTTACACATTAGCTCCTTTCCAGTTGTACAAGGCAAGCAATCATTTTGAAAACATGGGAATAAATGTACTTTGAAAGATTCTATGCCACAGTGTATAGGACACTTTATTAAGGTATCAACATCTTAACTTAATAATTTGTTTGCCCCTAAATACCTCTCATGTAATTCACATATCTGTCTTTTTCTTTAATTTTTAATTGTCAAGCTAGTTTAAAGAAACTGTCAGTTACAGTGTATTTCAAAATGTCATGACAAAGCTCAGTGATATGGCCGAGTTGTGCATTAACAATTCACTGGATGTAAATATACCACATGTGCTCACTTGTAAGTCCAACTGTAAAATACACAGATCCAGATCTGCCATTGCATAATGTACCAGCAGATCTGGGTCTATCCAGTTGTTAGGAGTAATCAGTAGAACAAACAGAGCCTTATCTGCCAGCACATTATGTGATGGCAGATCAGGGTCCATGCTGTTTGCAGTTGGACTTGACTTGTGAGTTAGTATATACATTAATTCTGTTTTAGGCTCAAGTAGCATGGATAACTATCAATCAGAATAAGAGAGATGATGTACTTAGGCCCTAGATCACTCTTTAGTATCACCTCAGCTCATTGCCTATTCTGTAAACATCATCCACTCTGTTTTCATTTCCAACATTTCTTTCTTCAATTCAACATCATCCATCTAGCTCCAGACTGTATTATTGTTACTTCTAGTACTCATAACTGCATCTCCCTCAAGAACAAAGATATTCTACAATGCATATATCATGCCACACCTATTGTTGTTCTGTCTGGGGTAAGTGTGGTACAGAAAATCAGGAAAGATTACTGAAATTTCAAAACAGAGCAGCCAGAGTTATTCTTGATGCTGATTTAGATACACCATCAACAAATCTTTTAAAAATCCTAAAGTGGCTTCCATTTCAGCAGTGAACTCAATTTCAGAAGGGTTTACTAGTCTATAAATCCTTACATGGTTTGGCTCTTGATTATCTTAAATGTAATTTTAAATTTGTTGATAATGTACATATGAATGAACTAAGATCCATCTCAGACAACTAGCTATATTTACCAAAACCAAATTCAGAGTTTTATAAGAAGAGTTTTGCTTTTTCTGAAGCCAACTATGGAATTCCATGCCACCTTATATACAGTCAGCCAACTCATGCCAAGCTTTCAAAAAGCTTCTTAGTCAACATCTAAAGAAACAATCATTTGTATGATTTTGTTTAATTCAGTACTACTACTTTTTACAAAATTCCCTTATCATGTACTCACCTATATAATGTTTTACACATGTTCACTACTACTATTTATATGAATTCTGTTATGTACTCCTCCTTGATGCCTTGTACATATTTTATTGTAGCAAACTGTCTAGCTTTTAACAGCATTTGTTGTCTAAAAACACCTCATCTTGTAAAAATGATGCATTATATATATATATATAGTTTGTACAAGTGTCATTGTAGAAGGCTTCATGGAAGATTGGTCAGCTGACCAAATGAGCTTCTGTCATTATTATTATTATTATTATTATTATTATTATTATGCTTGTGAACAGTTACTGACAAAGAATGAAAAAACACCACTAAACCATGAATCAGTTTAAATATATACACAATGACTGTTCTTCCTTTTTTTGTGGAACCTTGCTGACAACATCGACCAAATCTACCTTTTTCTTGATAAGTGTCAATTAAACAATAGCTGATGTGAAGTGTAACACTAGTGTTACACTTGGTGACTAAGTAGGGCATGTTATAAATCAGGTCATTAGTATATATTAAGACATAAGGAAAAATTTAAACCATACTTTATTGCTGCCTGTTACTGAATAAATCCTCTAAGTCTCAGTTACCTAAAAGCTGATAAAGAACTAAGGGAAATGTCTTCAACAACTATACAAAGCCAAATTCAATCCTTCAGTGGAAATTTAACTCTGAACACACACACACACACACACACACACACACACACAGAGGCAATTTTTCCTCTTGTTTGGTAAATTCAACATGTGTTGATTCAAAACACAATCAAGTCATCCAAGCACACCTGCACCTATTTTCCATGAAGACAAGCCAGTGCTAGGTCACAGTGACCTACTTTTTGGTACTTGGTGTATACCTCTTCTGACTGCATCAAGTTGCAGAAGCAACAGTGAGGAAGCTGACATAAAGAGAAAATGCTGACATAATTGATGAGCAAAGGGGAGCAAGTTTATAAACCTATATTTTGGCCAAGAAAACAACAAAATATATATCTGGTTGGCAGTGTAACAAACACTGTTACAAAACATATTTGGATAAAAAAAAAAAATCCCTGTTGGCAATACAAATCATAATTCAAGCAACAAGTATCCAGACAAGTAATACTTTCTATACCCATTGGATCATGCAAATAAATATAGTTCATTTTTATCATCAATTACCCATGATCACTGCATACCTATTGGTATCAGATGCTGTCTAGGCCAGGATGTACATTTTCTTAAAATATGTCAGTGTGAACAGAATGCTAACAAAAATGTGAATAACAAAATCATGTGATCTAAATTTTAAAATCTATTCTTCTGTATACCTCATACCTATGTTTATCCATGTTTACTACCATTCTTCAAAAGACATATTATCTAATTAACATATATTTCAATGATATGATCAATCAACCCCCAATGTCCCTAACCAGTCAAGCCACTCTCCCACCATGGCTGTGTATACCTACATTCATTTAAACTTTATCCACATGTTTCAACTCAAGCCTGCACACCAGTACCTCTCATCCAAAGAGAAAACACTACATATCATACCTTCAGGGCAAAGCAAAAAATGACCTAAATCAAGAGAAAGATCACAGAAACTTCTTCATATCCCTGCATGTAATTCCCACAAAAAGTGAATATACACTTGTAAACAGGTCCATGTATATGACATTATACCTGTGACATAGTGTCTTCAAGTGTGAGCTGTCCATGACAGTTAATACTTAGCCAGAGGCCCCATACATCCAGGTAAATTACTAGACAAGTAGGTTTTATCTTGTCAAACGGTGTTCAACAATCTAACTGCCCAAGTTGTTCACAATAAAAGTGGAGTTCTAAAATTTGGTCTGCACACATGTTTCAAAGCTATTCCTTATTTGGACCAGATGGAAATGTACACCTGAAGCTGATATGAATCACACAAGAAATATTATAGCAGTTTATAGTTATTATAGATGTGAATTCAGAATAATCAAACCTTGTTCCATAGTGACATATCAAATATCGCAATGCATTCCTAAAGCTGAATGGCATGTATTATAATATTCTGTACAGAGAGAAAATATACAATAGAAGCGCTTCCTTGCAAAGGACCAGATAAGGGGAGGAACAAGTTCAAGTCTTTGTCAACCTTACCTCAAATTAAGCAAAGGCAGCCTTATTCAAACATTGTGGACAAACAAGATCTGTGCTTTATTCATTCTACTTGGTATTGTCACTGTATTGCAAGCAAATATTTAAGTCTTAAGGTAAAACATTTTTGATGAAACGTCAGGTAGATCAAAAAGGGGTTATACCAGGACACACCACTTCAACTTAAATTGCCAAGTACTGTAAAACATAACTGAACAAACTCTCAACCAGGTGATTTGCAGCTTTTCTTTACTACTGACATCATTCCTGAAGGACTTTGTCCTAATTTCCTGTCAATTTATAAGTGTTGCTACAATCAAATCTAATATATTCAGAACTTAGAGAAGTAAATTTTGTAGTAAAAACCATAACAAAATATATGGGATACATTTCATTATCCTTGAATTTTATCCAAACTGAAATTTCAAGACCATATATTTATGTGTATATTAATACAACATTTTACAATGTATATAATTTAACCAGAATGTAATCAGTCATCTTCAACAGCCAGTGTAAATATTGTCATGCCAAACATTTATTCTGACTAAACTGACCTTGATCTACAAAAATGATGGCCAGTGACAGGGCATAAAAGACAAAACAATGGAACAAAAACCCCTTCTTTTCAAAATCAAAGTAGAATAGCAGAATGAGTTGACAAAATTCAAATAATAGTTGGTTTTTTTCCCTTCAAATTATTGTTCTTAAAATCTGCTTTAGAAGCTATTATCATTGTCTACCCTCCAGAAGCCAGATTTGATTGAGTAAAAGTCACGTTATGAGTAATGCTGCAATATTTATACATTTAAATCGTTTAGTTGAGTTTACTGCCTGCAAGTGTTTACAAAATCGGTAACCATGTAAACAAATATGTAAGTGTTTGTCAGTCACACTGTAGCTACCAGTTTCAATTACATGATACATTTTTACATCTCTGCTGGCAAGAATTGGTTGTACTGTATGTTACATATCAGGCTAGTTTACTGATAACGCTCACAAACAAGTCCATAAAGGACATTATTTATCTTTGAAAAAACATGTTCATTAACATGACCTTTCTGGTGTAAAATTTCAAAGAAATACTGTTTCAAGTTTATATGCCACTGCACATTTCCGTAGGCAGTGTAGATGTTATAAAAGTATAATCTGTGCATGTTGATCAAGTACATTAGGTTTCATAATCCATTCTTTTCCACATGTAAATGTACATAATTATGTGACAGTGGGATTACAATGTCACAACAATCCTCAGGCATACTTTACCTAATTTGTCAGATGTGCAGGAAATCAAGGAAAACATGTCTTACAAACTGAATTAATCATAATAAGAAATAAAAGACAGCAAATTACAACAATTGGAAGATGAGCGAGGTAGGCATGCACACTGTCTATATTTTACATACAAATAGCTGTCAGATGTGCATTAAGCCTAGTTTTGATTAAATAGAATCCTTTTGGTTACTGTATGAAATATAGGAATGGTGTAGAGCAGGGGTCTCAAACACAAGCCATATCCTGTGGCCCGCAAAATGATTGGCGTCACATGGTGTCATGAGAGATAACAAAGGTGGTACGGTCCATGGGCCATTGAACATGCCCTCATGTGGCCCTCAGGGTGGTTTGAGTTGGAGACCCCTGGTGTAGAGCAAGAGATATATGGCTCAGTGCCTGTCATTTGCTAAGCTTGTTGAACAGAGAGGCTGATTTTCAATCACACAAGTTAAACTTAGATTCTGAATGGATCTTGTGGCCTGCAATTTTTCAGAAATTTTGAGCATATTTGTTAAATGTGGTATTGACCATTGTGCTTCAAGACTATGTTGTCAGCTGCCATGATATATTTCACACCACCCTGATCCCCAAGCTACACTTTTTGATGCCTTTTCTGTATCTTGGAATAATTTTACGCTACCATATACTTTTCCCCCTTTCAGTGTAATTCTCCAAGTTCTGCAGAAATTGAATGAAGGAGGATGAGAAGGCAGAGGCAGTGATGGTTGCACCATTCTGGAGTAGTCAGCCTTGGTTCCCCAAACTTTTTTCTCTTGTGGCAGATAAGTTATACATAGTACCCCAAAAATCAGAGATTCTATTTTCACAGGACCCCTCCTTAGTGCATCCATTAAAAAAGCTCCTCTTGGAAGTGTTTCAATTATCAGGCAGGCCATGGAAAACAGAAATCTACCACAGACAGTTACAATATTTTATGCTTCATCTGGAGAAAAACAACTCATTGAGGACCAACTAGACATCATAACTTTCAGGAGGAGTAGCAATAAAATGTTTTGAAGATGGCATACTGAATGACCAACTGACACCATTTTTGTTTAGAGCCAGTTTCTATGTAAACATGCTTCATTATTTTTCTTTTTTTTTCTTTCTTGCTTGGATAATAGTTCTTTCTGAGGGCCTTAGAAAAGAACAGTATAACTAATTGAATTGCCCTCATTAAATAAAGTCTTTTTTATTATTATAAAAATACATTCCCTCCCCAAATGTTGTGATTCTAGATACATGTTGGATAGTATACACATAGTTTGCAAACAAGCGATGGTCTCAAACAAAATTTAAAATCTTAACTTCTGCCAGTAAAATGTAATAATTGGTTGTAGTGACACTTGTTCTACAGGTGTGGTACTATTGAGATGGGTAAAATCATTTAGTTTAGTGATTCCATAATGATCACTTCTTGAGATATGTAAGCCAGTGAAATGCAAACTGTGGGCCATGTGGAAGTAGTGCTCATAAAAAATGTATCTCCTCACCAAGTTTCATCATTCTAGACAGGATGTTATAAATAGCACATAGCATACAAATAATGGATGTAATCATGAACTGCAAAAAATTAACCTCAGCCAGTAAAATGTAAAAGTAGGTTTCAGTGACCTTCTTTTGTTCTACTGTGTGGTACTAATGAGATGCATACAATTATCTGCTTCAGTGATTATGTTGTGAACAGTGCTTGAGATAATAAACATAAAACACAAAATTTAACCAGACAGTGAAGTGTTCAATACAGGTCAGTGTCCTACTTTTGTGATGAGGGTGTATTCATCAAGATGCATCCCTTCTTGATTTCAGGTATAACATATGCACAGGGTCATTAGCTAAATGCACCAACTTGATCCAAGTCAGGAAAATGTGAAATGCAAGTCAAACATTCAGATCATTCTGTTTCATATGCAGGTAAGAAACAAGGATCCAATGGCAATGGTGGATCCATATTACATCAACCCAAGATGAGATCTACATTTGTTCTGAAGGTATCTAATACTGTATTGCTTAAACTGAGCTTTGCTTTTTCAGAAGAAGCAAAAAGTTTTGTATAACAAATATTTAATATGCCCATGTTACTCGGTGTAACTAGGGAACTCATTCTTTTTTAATAATTAGGCTACTGACACTTCTATCCACTCGTCCATTTATCCTTTATATCCTTCATTCATCCATCCATCCCTTTACACTATTATAAGTGTTAATGACAATTTCATGTTCCCACTCTTAAATCTTCATCGTACTCTCACACTGGGTTGCTACCATTTCAAAAGATAACACCACTGCAACAAAGATGAAAATTGGTGGTAAAATGCCACCCAGAGAAAAATCATGTTTTGACAACTGCATCATACTCAAGTCATATAGCATTTTCCGCGCTCTTTTCCCTACAAAGGCTTCAGTCTTCAGTGTAGAATGTGAAGACTATACCTAATATGGAGGAGAAAAATGTCAGAGCTGCTGACATTACAACATAGCATATCACAGTATACCAACAATGTCACAATGAAGTATATATCACAGTATACCAACAATGTCACAATGAAGTACATATCACAGTATACCAACAATGTCACAATGAAGTACACATCACAGTATACCAACAATGTCACAATGAAGTACATATCACAGTATACCAACAATGTCACAATGAAGTACATATCACTGTATACCAACAATGTCACAATGAAGTACATATCACAGTATACCAATAATGACACCATGTACATACCGGTAGTCTGGTTGTTTGTAACTCAGTTTTGACTGGATTTCAATCTGTGATATCAGGTAGGTTCTAGCCAATGTACTTGTGTATTAATGCTCAAAGATGAGGTACTAAGAGTTAGATGACCCTCGAGTCAATACAGCTTTTATATGCAGCAATATATTTTCTCAGAGTATCAAACAAGCTGTGAGGAGTTGAGCCTTCATTTTTGAACGAGTTGTTATGTTGTGCCTTATGATCACAAAATGTACTGCTAGATTTGTATACCATGACATTTTAAATAAGAGATGTTATGCCAATAATAACACTTAATAATAATAGTTCTCTCTCTAATGCAACTGGAGCTAACCTTAAACTTATGCTAGAGTGGTCACATGACTTGGAATTTTTGGTTTTACTGCCTTTAATTTTCATTGTTAAATAACACAATTCATGTAACTATAATAATATTCATTATAGCTGTTTACAAATCCTAATTTTCTTGTCCAACTGCAAACTGTAAAGACACATATCTGCCAATGCATAATGCACCAGTAGATCTGGGTCTATGCAATTTGTTAGAAATAATCAACAGAACAAATAACATAGACTGATCTGCCAGCACATTATGTAGAGATTAGGGTCCCTGTTGTTTGCAATTGGTTTTTACTTATAAATGAGTATAAACGGTATATGTTGCTCAAAATTAGATTTTATGATCTTGGAAAAAAGTCTTTTTCTGGCTTTTGTTTATATAATAATAATACACACTGTGACTTCCTTGGGTCTCATGACTTGGCGATAGAAGATCTAAAAGCAAGACCCATGAAAGACTTTATAAATTATCTCTCTAGCAATATTAAAGCATTATCCATCAATAAATTTAAAATTCATTATCCTCATTCAGTGACTGCTAAGTCTGCTGCACTGTCAAAACATGGTAATAAAATTGATGCTTTTTGCTGCATCTTCAGCTTTTCAGGAGTGTATATGTTTATTACAGTCTACATGGCTGAAAAGGGCTGACCTTCAATAATCTGAAAAACCTGTACTCAAAATATTGTTCTTTTGCTTCTGCTTTTGACATAACTCATTAAACAAGTCATTCAATGTTCTGTCATATCTCAGCCATGAGAACTGTTCCAAATTCTTGACTTTTTGAACAATGATTTTTATCCTAATCATCTCTCTCTTATTTATGATGGTAAATGTCTGTTGTGTATACTTGAGATCTATGACAACTTGGGGGAAATGACTGAATCTTTCCCAATATCTCACTAACTGTTCTATACTTAGTGTGATATATGTGAACAAAACTTATTTGATTGACTGTTATTACTAATAACAGCAGCTTGACTGACTTTTATTTTCTTATTTTTTTCTCTGTCAGTATTTTTTTGTAAACAAAGTGGCAACAGTATTTATTGTTATAGCAATGCAGACAATGTAAAGTGGAGATAATGTTTGATGCTTCACACAACACGTGTGTATAGCAGCATAGATTGGATTGTTCAGGCTTAGCAGTGTATACCTTAATTGCTTTTGCGGTGAAAGCTGAAGAAGGATTGGGCAGCAATTTCACTGTAACCTAAGGGATCCACAAGATGATGCATAGGCCACGTGACTGGTCAGCATGCAAGTCTAAAGTGATGGTCAGTTTGTGTTTTTAGCTTATACTAACAAAGTCTTTGTATTTTTTCCATTAGTTCAGGGTTTCCAATTGCATTTCAAGACTCCAGTAAAGGATAATTGGGCTCAAATCAGCACCTATATTTTGGGCACCATAAGTGCAGCAACTCTTTTCAATAGCAAAGTTTCAGTTCACTGTCAGCATCGCTACCATGCCATCTTTTTAATGGTGGATCATCACAGATGAACAAAAGGATTTCATTCTTGTGGGATTCTGTTGATATTGTTCATAACCCCTTAGTAAGGCATTTTTTTCCAGCTCAAAATAACCCTGAAGTTGGGCATTTTGATAGAGCTCATGACCCTGAAGGGGCATGTTATTGCAGCTCATGTTAAGGGGTTAAGAGGCAATAGAAATGTAAGTATTTTAAAATACTTTCAAATGGCAGGGCTAGTTTCACAGTTAAGGGGGAGTGCAGAGCCAAAGAAATATGTCTTTAACAATTGTTTCAATTTGCAGGGCTAGTCTCACCCCATTTTTGTTCGAGCAAAGTCATGAGTCATGTAACATCAACAAGGTCGCTTATGGACCAGAGAAATAACCAATGCACAGCAAATGAACAGTTGTATTAGCAACAACCTGATCTCCTAGAAATGGCAAAAGGAGCTGGCAATCAAGATTAACATCTTAAAATGGCAACCTCATTACACCTGTTACTTTCTGTGCTTTCATATGTGAAATGCCAACAGTATTACAGCCACATATTTTCATAGTTATTAACTGTCCATCTGGCATATATAGCCACAGCTCACCGATTTTTTGCAACATATTTGGCAAAAATAAACACATAAACATATACATTCATTTTACAGGACTAATGGCAAAAGGTGTGGGAATATTGGTGTAAAACCCTTGAATTATGTCTTTTTCTTAAAGATCTGATGTGACAGCAAGAACTCTAACTTTTCCTGGCATGTAGCTACATAAAAAACTTAAACAATGTAAGCAATACAACATATATTGGGTGGAAAAAACAAATTTAAATGTCATTTTATATCAAGGAATTAGATTATATAAACATGTTACTCATTGTGCTAAATTAATTAATTTTTTAAATTATATTTTCACTTTTATTATGTGTAATATATTTTCAAGGCTATACCTGGCATACAAGACTGAAAATAACTGAGATATTACCAGAGTTGTACCATCTGTTTGGCTGATATTCTCATCTTGAGACAAAAGTATACAACAGAAAATTTTCATATTCAGTATAGGCTAATAAGAGGCAGCAGTGAAACCATTTTGTCCAATTTGGAAGAAAAGCAACCCAATTATGTCATTTTCTTTGTGAATATCAATATTGCTGTAATGATGAACAGAGGGCTGATCTATCATGCTCCTTGATTTAAAAACGTAATCATATTTATTGAAAACCAACTCTTTGCCAGTTCCTTCTCTCTCTGGTTCAACATTTTACCACTTCCACAACTTTATTTCTATTTTATTTTCATGATGTGAAGATTGACCAACAGTATCTTCCATAACTGAATTTGAAAGTGGCAATTTATTAATTTGTGATTTACAATTACTGTATATATGAACAAAATCACTAATTAATATGCTTCATTGATTTTAAGAGCAACATATAATCTCAGATTGTGTATGACTCAAGAATATGATATTTTATAAGCTAATCTGGCAAGGGGTCCTTGCTAAAAAAATAAAAGAAAGCTTCAGTAGTAGCTGGAATATATACAAAGTCAAGTTGTGCCTGGGGTTTACAGGATAATTTCTCTATGACTATATGTATGAAATATGCCAATTTAAGCTGAAATAACATGAGATTGAGAAATTGCGAACAGTGACCAAACACAAGTATTAAAATGGTGGACATTGTAAGTGTTTGAATGCTTCCTGTAAATTTATTTCAGATAATGTCATAAAGCTACTTTCATATTTGAAACATCATCCCAGTGTTCCTACTAGAAAAGCTCTCCAAGTGATGTCATTTCAAAGCTAAATGTTGGCTGTATCATCTCAAACATCCCAAGCTGATGCCCAATACCCCCCTCCCCAAACAATGATGACGAGTCACTCACTGGGCAGAACTTGGGGACCAAATTAGAAGGCTTTTTTCCAGCAGGCATCAAAAATGAACCTGCTGGAGGTTCTTAAATGCATTTTGTGTCAGAGTTGTCACAGTTCTATCAACTCTGCGATCATACCTTTGCCTGGCAGTTTAAGCAGCCAAAGAAATGAGAGTATTTCACAGTGCCGAAGATACGTCTTGGGCACAAATGGGGTACAAATTAGAAGGCTTCCTCTTCAGGCAGCAGTGCAAATGAACCTGCTGGAGGTTCTTCATTGCATTTTGTTGCAGAGTAGTCACAGTTCTAACAACTCCTGGATGGTGTGTTTGCCAGGCACAGTTCATGTGGCCAAAAAAATGTAAGTATTTAACAGTGCTGAATGCAAAAAGTTAAGTACCCCTTAGAGATCACATGCCCACCCACCCTCCCAGTGTCTCATCTTGTATCCTGTGACCTCTCTAATGACTCACCAGTCATGTGCCCTATGCATCATCTCGTATTATCCCTAAGGGTACTAAATGTTCAATTAAATTATTATCAAACCAAACTTGGTAAGTATCGTTGAATTTTCCAATTATGACTAACAACTCAAGCTGGATTGACATCGGTCGGATTAAGACAGAAGCAAATCATGACAGTGTCCACTGACAGTGCAACACATTCTTGTCAAGTGTAGCAACTTGCACTAATGTGAGACAGAAGCTTTTAATGTGAACTCATGTAAAGTAAAAGTCACAAGGGTCATGTATGCGCATTTACTAATTTTAAATTAAATATAAATTGCTCTTTTAAAATGTAACACTTTTCTTTAACCAAAGTCTATTCAATCCTGATATTGAATGTCATCAAGAAACTTCCAGATGAATATTTTCGATTGCTCTGGATTTTTACACTGGTGGCCATGTACTAAACTTTGGTCAAAAAAAGAGCACGTTGAGTAGAATCATCACAATATAGGGAAGCACGAATTTGTTTATCAATATGCATAGCTTTCATTGTGACATCACAGCATGCAACATTCAATCCGGATTGTACTGGATCACACCTTTAGGTTCATATTGTCCAAAAACGTCTACGTAATTTAGCATTGATTTTGCCATATGCACTTCTTGGGGTGTCTAATAATGACCTTCCAAAGGAATAGAGATGTAAAAGAATCCAAATGAAATAGTTGGTGTTGAATGCCTACATGACCTCTGTGACTTTTACTATAAGAAGCTTTGTGATGATATTATTAACCACAAGAGAAAATCCTGAATGTTTTAAAAGAATGATGTATGTATGGCATATTTTGACCTTTATTTCAGAATTCTATATTATATATTTGTTACCTTTACCTTTTATTATATATACCTTTAAATAACTTTTAACATCATATCCTTTTATCTTTAGGGCTACATGTGTATGTTTATTTGGAAGGATTTATCCTCTTAAATATTTTTTTAAATTTAATTTCTTTACATTTTTTAGAACTTAACTTTGGATCAGCAATATATAACCATTATTTTGCTAATGTACCACTTAACCCTATACATAGATACATACATATGTACACTGATGAGAGAAAAGTTATCATTTTGATTCCACAATACAATCTTTCTTTGTTTTAAAGACAAAGGTCTATTAACTATTCAAAGATACAAGCATGTATTGACTTCTCTGTTTGGATTTCACACCTATATTTCATTCTTCCTCCAGCTCTACAGACAGGGACGAAACCTTGGATCTCTTAGAGATTACACACTTCTTTCAAGATTGTATACCTACTGATTTGAGGGGGGTTAATATTAACAGCCAAGACTTTGATGCACTATCATTTAATGCACAAGGAACTGATTTTTCTCATCCAGGAATAAACTTCATGGTGTTATAGCATAGGTTCTGGCACATTCTTTAGTGGAAGACCTTGCTTCATTTTGTCTGCAATAAGGATGGTTTATCATGCAACTAAAAAGAGCACTAAGCTTGCATCTGATAACAGTGACTCAGGCGTCCTCCTTGGTGGTCAATTCATTTCTTTCTTATCTGACTTCTTTGGGGTTGAGTTTTGAAGAAGTGGTCTTATAACTTAACTTGGAATATTACTTCATTTGTTGTTCATATAAATCATTAATCTAGCCTATAATTATATATATATATATATATATATATATATATATATATATATATATATATAAGGCCTCTGGAAATATATATGCTCCACATGACGAACAGCATCAATATTTGGACTGCTTGCAAAAAAACTCCTATCAGACATTGATTACGAGTTATGGCATTTAACTTAAGAACTGTAAAAAGTGAACAATTACAAGCACTTTTGTTGACAAACCAAAAATAGTTGTTGTTGTTATTTTGGGGTTTAATGCCACTTCTCATTAAAGACAGGCTATATATGGTGGCCAGTATAACTAGTGGAGGAAGAACCTGGGAAACCTTAGCAACAACCATCGACCAATGGGAAACTACTGGCAGTTTTCCCACATACCCACATTAGCCAAGCCAAAATCTCGAACCCACATGGACAGAGGTGAGATGGCAGTGATCGGTAAAGGTGAGTGCTTTAGATCACTCAGCCACCTGGAGCCCCCAAGCAAGAATGGGACAGCTTTCTTGCCCATTCCTCTGCATTATTTAGCCAATAATGTGCTAAAAGTGCAGTTAAAACCAAGAAAAAGTTCATGTTTTTTATCTGAAGTGATGTTGAGACTGCTGTACCTTGAGATGTTTGATGTCATATCCTGCTTTCATAGAGTACTTTTAAGGATACAGTTTGAAATACAGTGTAATTATCCAGACTCACCAGTAGTCATGGATTTAGTTAGGATAACTGGTTGTCTGGAAAATAGAGAATAAACTGTGTACCCAGGGATACAAACTAATGCTAGATCTGCAATGACATACTTCACACACATGTATCAGGGTCTCAAGATCTGCATTGACATACTGCTCATACATGTCTGGGTCTCAGAATCTGCAATAACATACTGCACATATATATCAGGGCCTCAAGATCTGCATTGACATACTGAACATACATATCAGGGCCTCAAGATCTGCATTGACATACTGCACATACATATCAGGGCCTCAAGATCTGCATTGACATACTGCACATACATATCAGGACCTCAAGATCTGCATTGACATACTGCACATACATATCAGGGCCTCAAGATCTGCATTGGCATACTGCACATACATATCAGGGCCTCAAGATCTGCAATAATATACTTCACACATATCAGGGCCTCAAGATCTGCAATAATATACTTCACACACATATCAGGGCCTCAAGATCTGCAATAACATACTTCACACACATGTATCAGGGCCTCAAGATCTGCAATAATATACTTCACACACATGTATCAGGGCCTCAAGATCTGCAATGACATACTTCACACACATATCAGGGCCTCAAGATCTGCAATAACATATTTCACACACATGTATCAGGGCCTCAAGATCTGCAATGACATACTTCACACACATGTATCAGGGCCTCAAGATCTGCAATGACATACTTCACACACATGTATCAGGGCCTCAAGATCTGCAATCATATACTTCACACACATATCAGGGCCTCAAGATCTGCAATAATATACTTCACACACATATCAGGGCCTCAAGATCTGCAATGACATACTTCACACACATGTATCAGGGCCTCAAGATCTGCAATGACATACTTCACACACATATCAGGGCCTCAAGATCTGCAATAACATACTTCACACACATGTATCAGGGCCTCAAGATCTGCAATAACATACTTCACACACATGTATCAGGGCCTCAAGATCTGCAATGACATACTTCACACACATGTATCAGGGCCTCAAGATCTGCAATAATATACTTCACACACATATCAGGGTCTCAAGATCTGCACTGTGTTATGTATATGTAATTAAATTGCTTGTGTGTTAGTTTTAAAATTCTTTTTTATTTTATTTTTGTTTCATTACATTTTATTGTAATGATTATTGCAGGGATTCAAAATTCTTTTTCAGTAATTCTGTTTATGTAAGACGTAAAACGTATTACATTAGTAATATTTTTAGATTACCTTGGTCCGCGGTAGTGTAATCGCTACGCGAATACGATTGGCTGTTTTCAAGGTCCTTTTCGACCTACGTGTTAATCTGGATAAACAATGTTTTTTATATTTGTTTTAGAGTGATAGTCTAGTTCTTAGATAGAGCTATGTGCAAATTGGCAAATATCTTATTACGTAGTTCAAATGTTATTAGATCACGTAGTCTGTCTCGCGAGAACGGGATGATAATTCAGGTGAATATATAACCCTTTCTGAGCGCTCTTCAGTCAGTTGTATTCCTGATACCTAGAAGGCCGGATAGGTTACCAGATTGTTTTGAAATTCATTGGTGTTTGGAATTTAAATAATTTATTCTCTAGAAAACCAAACGAGTGTACTGTTTTATAAATTCTGGGAGATAGAAATTCAGTGGAAATTTATTCTGGAATTATTCGGAAACATAAACTGTGATTCAATTGAGGAATTGTTATTTGTACAAGGACCACATCTGACATCATCGCCTTCCAATTTGGTACCTCGTCGAGATTCGAACCTGGATTCTAATAGAATTATTTAGTGATAGGACTTGTATTTTTCATTCTCAGGATTAAATTCTGGATTATATTCACAAACCGTAAGTCCTATTTTCCAATTTTTACATTGTTTTCTAGGGAAATAAATTATTTTGTTAAAATATACAAAGCTTGTTGACTTCACTCTTTTCTTCTGTTATGTTTGTACGAGCCTACACGTAACAACTGACATACTGCACATACATATCAGGGTTGCAAGATCTGCAAAGACATATTGCACATAAATACAACAGTCTCTAGGGCTGCAATGACATAATGCACAAACATATCAGTCTCTAGGGCTGCAAAAACAATACAGAGAACAATTAATAATGAAGTCTGATTTTCTGGGTGGTACTGCAGGTCTGTTTCTAATTGAATTGTTACATTAGAACTGCTAATCAGTGACTGATTATATTCAAAATTCCAATTTTATCTCTGACCTGAGGTTTCGATTAGCTTAATTTAAAATTTCCAGATCTGGTTTAGAACAAACCCCTTAACCCCAGATGCTGAATATCAGCCAGAAATTGCAGTCTATGAAGACATGAAGTCTATGAAACACACTGGGTATGAATGCATATCTGGCTGTGCCTTCCCTAATTTCTTTCAAATTGCATGGCTAGAAAAAATAAAACATATATTCTGATTTCTTACTGAATGGCTGTCTGGCAGATAAAAACAATCATGAGTTTATCAATGTCTTTATGTTTAATTAGCTCTTGCACATTTTTTAAAGGGGAGGGGGATTTTTACTATCTTGCAGGCACTGACAGCGCATAAATAAACAGGTCCAATAAATAAGATGCATTAGTGACCATGAAGTTGTTTCAAGTAAGGCATACATTGACTATAAACCTGGGTAAATCAAATACATTAGATTTCTCCCCCTGTGGGCTCCAGATTAGAACAGGCTTGATGTGCCCTGCCCCATGCTGCAAGAAACTACTGATGGAGGCAGTTTTTATTCAAGAGTGCGTAAGTGATTTTGGAACAATTAATTCGTCATTGATGCAACCAAAATCTATGATGCACTCATGATCTTGGGTGTGTTTTAGGTAGTGCATTGATTTCAAGAGGTAGTAGTGATACCAAGATTTTCAAGGCAGCCATAATGGATGTCTGAACAGAACCATTTCCATTTAGTTGGGATGAACATGTGTTTGAAGTTTCAAGGCAGCCATACTGGATGCCTGAACAGAACCATTTTCATTAGGTGGGATGAACATGTGTTCGAAGTTTCAAGGCAGCCATACTGGATGCCTGAACAGAACCATTTCCATTTAGGTGGGAAGAACATGTGTTCGAAATTTCAAGGCAGCCATACTGGATGCATGAACAGAACCATTTCCATTTAGGTGGAATGAACATGTGTTCGAAGTTTCAAGAAAATCCACCAAGTAGTTTAGCACGAATAGCCATAACAAATGTATGCAACAGCTGAATGGCTGTTCGATGACGGATGACAGATGACATTATCTGTTGTTGCTAGTATCTTTATTTTACTTAATTTGGTGTTGGGCTTCACATGCTCTAAAGATATACAATGTACTGACACTGCAACGCAATAGGAATGTGGTATGGGGGACTGATGTATATTACAGATCTTGGGGCAATTGTTTAGCTATATTTTTTATGTAAGTTCGGGAGATAAGCTTTCACACTTCTTTTGTCTTGTGTTTTGTGGCTATAGAGTGTTTATACAACTTGAAAACATTAGTTGGCAATGCCTTTAAAAGTCCAGCAATGAAACAATGTGCAATTTAGACCTAGTCATCTTTGAATTTTAATTCCTTATGGAGTTTGATTTTACAGTTAACGGATAAACCAATCACAGTTTGATATAATGATATCTTAGATATCCTATGACCAGTGTCTGGTTGGCTGGAGCTAGTACTAGTAAAAACAGTGATTTCAGGATCACCTGAATCATACATACAGATACACTGATGCATACATAAACAAGAGTCCCTCAAAAGGACTGATGCTCTACTGGCTGACAAAATTTCCAAGAATTCAAGACAAGATCATGTCTTCCTTTCAACATCAAGTGTTGAAACCATAGGATATTCTTCAGTGATAAATTAGCTGCTGTGGTAAACATATTGGATATAAGCCTGGCACCATTTTCATTTAATACAAAGTAGACATCATTAGAAGTTTTTTTTTGGTAAAACCTCCACATCATACAGATCATCTGTGCAGGGGGAGTAGTGACAATAGCATTTTTAAGGCAGTCATCATGGCAGCCATATTGACTGGCACAGTTTTTATTTAGAACTTTGTGAAAACAAAATGTCACAATGATTATCCATTCAGGGAGAGTAAGTGACAAGAAAATTTTTAAGACTTGTGGCAGACGTACTGGATACATGATCAACACCGTTCTGATTTTGGACCAACTAGGTATCATAAAAAGACTATTGATGAAACTCTATGTTGATACAGCCATCCATTTCCATTTAGGAGGGGTAGCAATAACAAGATTTTCATGATGGCTGCCGTGGTGACCATACTAAATGTCAGAATGACATCATTTACATTTAGGATCAACTAGACAGTATGAGAAGACTTTTAGTGAAAACCAGATTTTGGTATGACCATCCATGCAGGAAGAGTAGCCATAACAAAGATTTTCAAGACAGATGCAGTGTTTGCCATATTTGAGGTCAGATCAGCACCATTTTCATCTAGAACCAACTAGGTATCATAAAGTCATTTAGTAAAAATCCGTGCTGATATGACCTAAATGCAGTAGGAAGTGCGATAAGATTTTCAAGATGGCTGCTGGCAGTCATATTGGACACCTGATTGGCACCATTTTCATTTAAGACCAAACAGACATCATACAAGTCTTCCATGAAAATGCCATGTTGATATGAACATCCATTCAGGAGGAGCACTGATAACAATTTTGTTCAAGATGGCTGCTGTGTTGGCCATATTGAATGTCCAAGCACCATTTTTATTTAGGACCAAGTAGACCATGGGATGAATGTGTGTGTAAAGTTTCAAGGGAATCCTCCAAGTAGTTCAGAGCAGTAGAGATAACAAATTTGTGCTAATGGATGGATGGATGGACAACAGACCATCCCATCTATGACCAATAAAGCTATAAAAAATATATATCTATTTTATTGATTTTGTATAAGCTACATGTATTACATGATGTGACCTCTTCAAACTGAATATAACCCCTAATTTGAAATGCAGGAGGTCAATAATGACCCTTAGAAATCCCAGACTTTAGTAAAACTGTAAAGGGAACTCATTTACCCTAGGATGTGTCCCATGATGAATTTACAGGTAAGACGACCTTTGATTTTTCTATAAGAGAGTCTGGTTTGCATAAAAAACTAGACTTTATATTTTAAGGACATTACCATTTATTGGCTTTATCTTTGCCTTTGTATGGAAACCTAATTGAATTGCATAGTCAAGATTGTGTTGATGTGCCATTAAATTCTATGCACACATACATACGTATGTTGATAAAATTCCTTTTTTCATCAACTAATACCATTTACAGAGAATGTCACCACATAAGGTTTCTACCACAGAAGCTATTACACACTAAAGTTCTACATCCACCATAACAATGGAGTGGCTAGGGTTTATATGTTCCAATTTCCACTTTTTTCCCAAGTGATCTTTTTAAATTAAATGAAAACTATGATATATCTGCATGTATGTATGCTGTGTTTTCTGTGTTTTGCAGCTGCAGCTGGCCCTGCATGCAGTTACTGTAAACATTAATTTCAATACCCCCTCTTAGTAAGGTACTTATGTGTCACTGCTATTAATGTCAAATACATGGAATCTGTTATTTGTCCTAATTTTCAGTATTACCTAACGTTCTCTATAATACTGCACTTCAACAAAATTTGCTTGGAAATTTGCAACTGACTGGATATTTCTGACTCGATAATGCAACGGCTACATCAAGCAAGAGAAAGATTGAGCATGCCAACAGAAGCTACCACACACTTGAAGATGGTATCTAAATCTAATTATTAGACAGTACATTGAAGTGTTTCCTTGTCTATGCATCTTGTTCTCCAACACTATGAGACAGGAGTGTCTTGTAATTTTCCTTGGTTTCTTGAAGCCACTATATTAGCTCTTTTTTATATCTTATTTCTCATGGAATTACAAGAATACTTTGGCAGGATGCATATGTCATGCATTGATTTCCATCTCTCCCAATTTCCACAATTAAACAGCATTTAATAATATTGCTGGGAGGTGTGTTATGCTCCATCCAGTGATCCAATGGGATATGTCAGGGATGGGCTATTATCCATTTAAAAGAACAGTTTAACTGATACAGTGAAACTGAATCCATAATGTATTTGAATCTTATATTTCCTTTCTTCTAAAGCCAATGTTAAGAGGAGATGATTGGCTAATCAGACTTTCTTTATGGTTCCTAAAAATTTCAACTGCCCTATTGGTTTTTCTTAATTCTGCATTGCTTTATGAAAGAAATTCAGCCATTGGCCTCATCACAATAGCCAATAGGTTTTCTGAGCTGGTGAGATGCACAAGCGATGTATATCATTTCACTGAACTTTTTTGTACATTAAAAGACCTGATGAAACGACGCATAGGTCACGTCACTGGTCAGTATCGAAGTTCTATGCAATAGTCAGTTCATGGATTTCATCATCATCATCATCATCATCAATACCTTAACCCAAGAGGTCATTGGGGCACCACAGTTGACTTTGCAACCAATTCTCTCCATCTTTCCCTGTTCTCTACTGCCCTTTGGGAATCTCCAAATCCCACGCCTGCCCACTCCTTAATGTTGTCTTCCCACATCTTTTTCTGTCTGCCTCTTCTTCTGCACCCTCGTACTGTGCCTAATGCAAGATTGTTTTTGCGAGTCCAGATGATCTTGAGATATGACTGTACCACTTCAGTTTGCACTTTTTACAGTGGTCAAGAGGTCCTCATAAGATCCAATGGCTCGTTGGATCCTGTTGTGGACTTCTTCATTGGTTACATGGTCAATGTATGAGATGCCCAAGATCTTGCGGTAGCATCTCATTTCAAAGGTTTGAATCCTTCTTTGTAGATCTGATGTGAGCATCCATGTTTCACAAGCATACAGAAAGATAGATATGACAACCAAGCACATCAGCCTTATTTTGGAACCAAAAGCAACATTGGTATCTTTCCATATTGGTCTCAACCTTGTTATTGTTGCTGTTGTCTGGGCAATCCTGCAAAGCAGTTCTGGTTTGGAGCCCTCATCTGTGATAATTGATCCCAAGTACTTAAAGCTTGTGACTCTTTCCAGCTTCTGTCCACTGACCTTTATTTCTGCACTGATGCCATTGGTGTTGTTTGTCATTAGTTTGGTTTTTCGGCGCTAATCTCCATACCGTATGCTGTGGAGGTTGTGTCGAGGCATTCAACCAAGTCAGCCAGTTCTTTTTCATCTCCTGCTAAACCATCAATATCATCTGCAAAGCGAGGGTTTGTGATTGTTCTTCCTCTGATGCTGACAGTGCCCTTGTGGTCATGCAAGGCATTCTCCATGATCCTTTCCTGGAAAATGTTGAAGAGTGTAGGTGACAGTATACATCCCTGTCTGACTCCAACTGTTGTTCGAAACCAATCTCCTCTGCTGCCACTGATGAGGACAGCACTGGTGGCTTTGTCATACAGGTGCTCAACCACCTGCACCAGTTTTGAGCTGATGTTGTACTTCCTCATAGTTGCCCATAAGGCTGCATGCCATACCCTATCAAAGGCCTTTTTGAAATCTATAAAGACGTGGTATAGATTCTGCTGGTGCTGAAGGTATTTCTCGCAAACGAGTCTGAGATTGAAGATTTGTTCTGTGGTGCTCCTTCCTGCTCGGAAGCCTGCCTGCTCTTCAGCAATAATTTTCTCTGCTTGAGGCTTTAGTCTGTTGAGAATTATCTTCAGCATGACTTTTCTCGAGTGACTGATCAAACTGATGGTTCTGTAGTTTTGGCACAGCTGTAAATTTCCTTTCTTGGGGAGCACGATGACCAAGGATTGAGTTCATGTGGTGGGCCATTCTCCTGTCTGCCATATCTTTTTGCAGATTGTTGTTAGGACTGTCACTATCTCTTCTCCTCCTGCTTGAATGAGCTCTGCTGGTATGTTATCAATGCCGGCTGACTTTCCTTTCTTTAGTGACCTAACTGCAATTTCTACTTCTTCATGAAGAATGGGGTTGTCATCAATTTCTTCTGCCTCAGGGCAATTTAGTACTGCTGGATCTCCTTGGGTCTTATGATTGTACAATTCTGAGCAGTATTCTGTCCATTGCTTAAGGATCTCTTGATCTTCTGTGAGGCATTTTCCTGATTTGTCTTGGATTGTGGTAGTTTTCCCTTGTTTATGGGTTGCGAGATCTTTCATCAGCTGATATGTCATTTTGCTGTCATTTCTACTCAGACTGTCTTCGATTTTGCAGCATTGTCTTTCTATCCAGGATTCCTTTGCCTTTTTCATGCTTTTCCTGATCATATTGTTTATCTCTCTGTATTTTCTAGCTCCTTCATTATCTCTTTTTCCCTTTTTCAGTTCTCTTCTTTTGTCGCATAGTTCAAGGACATCTGTCATGATCCAAGGTTTCTTTGTTCGACGAAGTTTGCCAATGATCTCGCTAGCTGTGCTAGTCACAGCTGTTGTGAATGTGGTTGTTAAGGACTCAAGGTCAGTGTCTTGGGTGTCCAGGGTTATCAAAAGTGAAAATTTACCACCTATCATTGCTTGGAAGGCTTCTGTAACTCTTGGATCTTTCAATTTTTCAAGATCAAATCTGATTCTTGGTTGGTTAGGCTTTTTGATCATTTTCAGGTGGAGGCGAAACATTGTCATTAATAAATCATGGTCACTTCCAATATCTGCTCCTGGAAAACTCTGTGTTCTGGTGATATTCAGCCCTGTGCAGAATCTTTTTTTTTCTCACCAAGATGTAGTTAATCTGTTTGTGATGTTGTCCACCTGTACTGTGCCAGGTCCATCTTCTAGATGCTTTGTGAGAGCTGAATGTGTTGGTTAGCACAAGATTGTTGTAGGCAGCAAACTCCAAGAGCCAGAGTCCTCTTTCATTTGTTTCTGCATTGCAGAAGGGTCCACAGGTGGTTCATGGATTTAGTTACTAACAAAGGTTTTGTACTTTTTCCATTAGTTCAGGGTGTTTCCTTGCATTTCAAGATTCCTGTAAATGACAACTGATCTTGGATTAGATATCCTTCCTTTATATTGTACTAAGTGTACTGGGATTCCTTCCTGCAACAAAAAATTTTCAGTGCACTGGTCAGCACTGCAAGTGTTACCATAATGGCAGATGATAAGCTGCATGCAAAAATAAACTTTACAACAATCTATGACCAACCGTGCATGGTTACAAATGAACAAAAGGGTTTCATTCTTGTAGGAAACATTGCAACTATATCCAGTTTTGATATGATTCATGATGCCAAAACTGATATTTTATTAGAGCTCATGGATTGCAGAGCAGTCATTTCAATTAGCTGGACTAGTTACATCCTCTTTGACCGCTCCAGTGGCCTAGTGGCTAGAATGTCCGCCTCAGATGTGGGAGGTTGCGGGTTCGAACCAAAGAATTATAAAAATGGTACTAATAGCTGCCTTGCTAGGCACTCAGCATTAAGAGGTTAGTGTTAGGACTGGTTGGCCTGGTATCAGGATAATGTGACTGGTTGGGACATGATGCTACATGCCTGTGGCATGATGCCCTAGTCCTAGACATCACTATAAACAGCCACACTGCAGACATCATAGCAATATGACTGAAATTTTTTTAAAGCTACATTAAACCCCCCCCCACACACACTCTTTGCCTCAAGTAACATCACAGGAGATCAACAAACAATTTTGTTCTTGTAGGAAACTCACTACAACCATATTTATTATTGACATTGAGGTTAAGCATGTTGGAATTCACGGGGCTGCAAAGCAGTCATTTCAAAAGCTGCGGTAGTTTCGCCCTCTTTGTCTAGAATGAAACCATGCGAGTCATGTGACACAAGTTAATCACTTATGGACTGTATAAATAACCAGTGCACTGCAACTGAACAGTTGTGGCAGCAACAAGCTGATCACCTAGAAATAGAAACAGCCACTGGCAATCTAGATTAACATTTTCTCAAAATAGTAACCTCATAACATCTGGTAATTCTCTGTTTTAATATGTAAAATGCCAAGATCATTACATCTAATGTATTCATAGATGAAAGGTCAACTGTTCATGTTTGGCATATTTTGCACAACATATTCAGTGAAAATGCATGCATAAAATTAACATATACATGCCCCTGAACAAGCTTTTTAAATAATTTGGAGTTCTTTTTAAAAGAATAATGGTAAAATGTTTGTGAATATTTGTGGGCAAAACACTGAATGATGTCTTTTAAAAGTTACCCATGAGAGCAAGAACCATAACTCTTCCCATAAAAATGTAAACAATGAAAACAGTACAACATAAATGGGGTTCAAAAACACAAGAAAATTTAATTTTATGAAAAAGCGGGTGTTAATATACCAAGGAACCAGATTACATAAGCATAATGTTAGTCATTATATTAAATTTATTACAATATTTTAGTATATTTTTTATGTGTAATGCATTTTCAATGGTAAATGACATGAGACTGAAAATTACTGGATGTTATCACTGTCAGGTCATCTACTCTAGAATAGATTATCATCTAGTGATTCTGGGATTCAATATAAAAATTTTCATATTCATTATGGGTTAATAAGAAGTAAAAGTTGAACAATTTTGATGAATTTGGAAGAAAAGAAACCCAATTTATGTCATTCTTTGTGGAATACCAATATAAATACTGACGAAATGAATACCAATATAAATACTATTGAAATGAATACCGATATAATACTGTCAAAATGAATACCAATATAAATACTGTCAAAATGAATACCAATATAAATACTGTCGAAATGAATACCAATATAAATACTGTCAGAATGAATACCAATATAAATACTGTCAAAATGAATACCAATATAAATACTACTGAAATGAATACCAATATAAATACTGTCGAAATGAATACCAATATAAATACTGTCGAAATCAATACCAATATAAATGCTACTGAAATGAATACCAATATAAATACTGTCGAAATGAATACCAATATAAATACTGTCTAAATGAATACCAAAATATAAATAGTCAAAATGAATACCAAAATAAATATTTCGAGATGAAGAACAGAATACTGATCTATACCATTTCTCAATTTAAAAACATAATCATAAATAGTTATTGAGAACCATTTTTTATATTTCATTTAAAAGATGTAGAAATAGGCCAAAAGTGTCATATAACTAAATTTTAAAATGGCATTTTACTAATTTGTGATTTTCAGATTAATGTATACATGTACAAAAATGCTGAATATAAATTATTGGTTTTAAGATCAATATATATTTTCAAAAATATGGTATTTCCTACAAAAATGTGTGTTTGTTGGGGGTTGCTTGATGAAAAGCCATACAAAGGCTTCAGAAGTACCTGGAACATAGAAAAAGTCAATTTATTCTTAAAGCTGAATGTTCACAAAACGTTTCTCAGTAGCCATTTGTAGAAAATATGCCAATTTCAGCTTGAAATAACGTGAGGTGAAGAATTTGCAAAATGTGAACAAACACAAGTATTAAAAATGGTGGATGGTGTCTGTGTTTGAATTCTTCCTGTGTATTTATTTCATGTTTGAAATATGCACACTCAAATTATGCAGAAAACACATCATTTTCATATATTCAATAACTTGGAGAAAAAAATCATCCCCTGCTGCTACTTTAAAAGCCAAAGGTTGATTAAATCATCTCAATTATTCCAAGTTTATGATAGGAATGAGGAATGCACACACCCACCCCCACCCCGCCCATATTAATTCACTTGGGCACACGAGGACAAATTAGAAGGTCTCTTTGCTGAAAGCATCACAAATGAACCTGCTTGAGATTCTTTTGTGCAATATGTGGCAGAGTCGTCACAGTTGTCACAGTTCTACAGGGCCTGCCATTTCTGACAAACTGACTACTGTTAAGAATTTTGCCAGGTCCAGTTCAAGTGGCTGAAGTAATGTAAGAATTTAACAGTGCAATTATACTAAAAAGTTCAGACCATAATAGGTTCCTGACATCCAAATGTAATAAGATCAGGGGCATATAATCAAAACCATCATTCCCCTTGTATCCCCCCTTATGAACCTTTTTCTCACAAAGAGATTAAATGGCCTCAAGCGGTGTCCTACAGTGGTACTTTGGCAAGTGACATATTTTGCCTTCTTGCCAACATTTTGTGTACAATCTTTATACATTTGTTTTCTTTCAGATCAGCAAGTAATACTGCTTGTGGACGATACTGTTGCCCTTTCATACACTAAACAAAAAAAATGGTGGGGTGCAGTGGGGTTGAGTGCTTCAGGAACTGGCTTTTAAAATATGGGAATGGTGTAGAGCAATAGATATTTGGCTCAGTGCTTGTCATCTGTCAGGCACATTGAACATGGAGGATGATGTTCTATTGTGCAAATTAAACCATGATTCAAAACGCAGATTGAGGCCTGAACATTTCCTGGAAACTGATCATAATTTGCTAATGTGATACTGACCTTTTTGACTCAAGACTGAATTGTATGCTGCCAAGATGTATTTCATACAAACCTGACCTTCAGGCTTCACCTGCAGATGCTTTTTCTGCATCTTGGAGTATTTTCACTCTACCATATGTTCTTCCCCCTTCCAATGTCATTCTTAGGGTCTTACAGAAATTGGAGGAGGGGAGGAGAGGTGGTGATTGTAGCATCCAATCTTTAATACTCAGCCTTGGTTCCCCCAACTTCCGTCTTTTGTGTCAGATCGGTTATACATACTGCTCAAAACATCCAAGATTCTTTCTCTTCCTTAAGACCTCACCATAATGTTTCCAATGAAAAAGCTCTGCTTGGAAGTGTTCCATTTATCAGGAAGACTATGGAAAACAAACTTAAGGCAGTCAACTTCTGATATTTTAGCTGCACTTGGAGACAATCAACAATTACAATATCGGACATATCTCCATCGATTGCAGTGCTTTTATGACCAAAACCTGATCTATCCATTTTGCTCCTTTGTACATTTTGTTTTGGATCCCTTAGCTATACTCTTCCATAATGATAAGGATATAGTGCTATCAATACAGCCATACCTGCCATTAGCATAGTTTTAATTTGTCAGATGGTTCAAATTATTTGCAACATCTATTACCTGAATATTTTAGGAGATTAATGTTTAACAAGAGACCTAATTTACCCAAGTGCTACTTCTGACAAGGTACCTTTGGCTACAACATTAAAAACAGCTGGTTAGAGCAAAGACTTTATCTTCTTGAAATATTGTCAGACACCTATCACATCTGACTTGACAGTCAGTAAAAGCAACTGTCTGAATTAGCTCCAACCCATTGTTATTAAAATCAGTGCATGCATTTACCATGTTCAGTTGAATCTGCATAATAAATTCTGATGATTTACAGTGCACATTGATTCACATTTTTACCATTCTAAGTTTCTGTCACAGGAAACACACTAAACATCTTGTGGGGTCCATTAGGGTATCAAAGGTTGAATGAAATTGTAAATTAAATGATATTTAAAAAGGTGAAGTTAACCTGTATACCCTAATGTATCAAACACCCATCCACCCACCCTCCCTGTCTCTCTCTTGTATTCTATAGCCTATCTAAAACAGAACAGTTACATGACCTATGCATCATCTGGTGTGATCCTTAAGGGTACTACAGGTTCAATGAAATTATCATCAACTTCAATCTGGTAAGTATTGTTTAATTTTCGAATCTCCTGTCCCCCTGAAAAGATCTGTAGTTACGTCTGATTGACTCCAATTAAGGATGAAGTGGAAAGAATATTAGTTTTGCATCTGAGGACAGTGGCAGTTGCGATACAGCTAAAACCCAGTTCTACGGAGTTTGCAGAAAAATCTGAAGGGAAATAGGTAATAGCCAATTAGGGTTTATGCTGTTTGTCAAAAATCTACAGAGAGAACATCAGATTCCTATATTTACATAAAATAAGAGTAGTGAAATGTGATGATATTTGCCTGAATGTGCAGGCTATTATATAAATTTATAAGTAGTTAAAGGGAAATGGTAGCCTTCATCTTGTCTTGCACAATTAATTTTCAGGTAGTACCCTTTTTTGTCTAGATTTAATTTCAAACTCATTGGTGAGCTTTTGACTTGTGTTATCTCGTTGCCATGCTAGTGTGTGTGAGCATGGGTATGAATATTTATGTATGCCAGACCTCAATACCTGTTCCTAGTATACCTAATATGTTCAGTACCTTATCTTCAAGCACTGAAGGAGTTTCACTAAATCATCCATGTCACACACCAATATCCATTTCAACAAACTAAACACAACACTTTGCATGAACATAAATATCAGGTCACTGGAATTCAAAGCTTCACGGATCAACTCATTTTCCAATAAGTCTTTCATGTAACTTACCTGCTAGACCATGGCATATCCTATGAAAAATATTATTTATTATTCCCCAACTCTTCCAACTTGATTGTTTTTATCGTAGCACAAACTCCAGGAAATCTTATGAACAAAAAAACAAAGAAAACAAGAATAGGGCGAGAGAGATCTTTGTTGACACGATAATATTGTCTATCACCTGTATGGGGGGGGGGATCTGACATAAACAACCACCTTTACATAGTTTATTTGACTGACAGTAGCAAGGTTGATTTTGTGTTTAAGTTCCTTGAACACTGCTGTGGGAAAGCCTATAAGGCTAATTTGTATAGGTCAAGTACACAAAATGGAACAACCCAATTTGTATGAACTTGTGTAAATCAAGGACATGTGTCTTGAAGAAACAAATATTATTACACTTATTGACCCTGAATGAGAATGTTTAAACTATCTTTATGAAGGATTTTAACTGGCCACTTTGTAATCAGCAAAAGCATTTTTATGAAGTACGATTCTCCATCATAATATGAAGTATGATTCTCCTCCATAATATGAAGTACAATTCTCCTCAATATGACGTACGATTCTCCATCATACTATGAAGTACTATTCTCCTCCATAACATGAAGTACAATTCTCCTCCATAATATGAAGTACAAATCTCCACCATAATATGAAGTACAATTCTCCACCATACTATGAAGTACTATTCTCCTCCATACTATGAAGTATGATTCTTCTCCATAACATGAAGTACAATTCTCCACCATACTATGAAGTACTATTCTCCTCCATAATATGAAGTACAATTCTCCACCATACTATGAGTGCAATTCCCCTCCATAACATGAAGTACAACTCCCCTCCATAACATGAAAGTATGATTCTCCTCCACAATAAATATGAAGCACGATTCTCCTCAATATGAAGTACAATTCTCCTCAATATGAAGTACGAGTCTCCTCTATATCAAGTACGATTCTCCTCCATATGAAGTACAATTCTCCTCCATAATACGAAGTACAATTTCCCTCCAAAACATCAAGTACGATTCCCCTCCATAACATGAAGTACGATTCTCCTCCTCCATAATATGAAGTATGATTCTCCTCAATATGAGGTACGATTCTCCTCCATAATATGAAGTATGATTCTCTTCCATATTAAGTATGATTCTCCTCCATAATATGAAGTACAATTCCCCTCCATAACATGAAGTACGATTCTCCTCCACCATAATATGAAGTACAATTCTCCTCCATAACATGAAGTACGATACTCCTCCACCATAATATGAAGTATAATTCTCCTACATAACATGATGTACAATTCTCCTCCACCATAATATGAAGTACGATTCTCCTCCATAACATGAAGTACAATTCTCCGCCATAATATGAAGTATGAATCTCCTCCATAACATGAAGTATGATTCTCCTTGATAATACGAAGTACAATTCTCCTCCATAATATGAAGTATGATTCTCCTCCACCATAATATGAAGTATGATTCTCCTCCATAATATGAAGTATGATTCTCCTCCATAATATGAAGTATGATTCTCCTCCACCATAATATGAAGTATGATTCTCCTCCATAACATGAAGTATGATTCTCCTCCACCATAATATGAAGTATGATTCTCCTCCATAATATGAAGTATGATTCTCCTCCACCATAATATGAAGTATGATTCTCCTCCATAATATGAAGTATGATTCTCCTCCATAATATGAAGTATGATTCTCCTCCATAATATGAAGTATGATTCTCCTCCACCATAATATGAAGTATGATTTTCCTCCATAACATGAAGTACAATTCTCCTCCATAACATGAAGTATGATTCTCCTCGATAATATGAAGTATGATTCTCCTCCATAACATGAAGTATGATTCTCCTCCATAACATGAAGTATGATTTTCCTCCATAACATGAAGTACAATTCTCCTCCATAATATGATGTATGATTCTTCTCCATAACATGAAGTACTATTCTCCTCCATAATATGATGTATGATTCTCCTCCATAATATGAAGTATGATTCTCCTCCATAATATGAAGTACAATTCTCCTCCATAATATGACGTATGATTCTTCTCCATAACATGAAGTACTATTCTCCTCCATAACATGAAGTATGATTCTCCTCCATAATATGAAGTACAATTCTCCTCCATAACATGACGTTTGATTCTTCTCCATAACATGAAGTACTATTCTCCTCCATAATATGACGTATGATTCTTCTCCATAACATGAAGTATGATTTTCCTCCATAACATGAAGTACAATTCTCCTCCATAATATGACGTATGATTCTCCTCCATAACATGAAGTATGATTCTCCTCCATAATATGAAGTATGATTCTCCTCCATAATATGAAGTATGATTCTCCTCCATAATATGAAGTATGATTCTCCTCCATAATATGAAGTATGATTCTCATCCATAATATGAAGTACGATTCTCCTCCGTAATATGAAGTATGATTCTCCTCCACCATAATATGAAGTACGATTCCCTTCCATAACATGAAGTAGGATTCTCCTCCATAAATGATGGGTATCTAAACTGTTCTGAATATTTTATTATAACTTTTTTTGTTTCTTGATCCTTTCATAAAATTTAATGCCCACTGGTAGACAAAATAATGGCCTGTAAAATGATCTGCAGACTGTAAATTCTGGGCACTCCTAAAATACTCTCACACTCAAATCAAGGCAGACTTGGATAAAGTTTATGGATTTAATTCTGTCATATTCCAAAATTCTGATGTGGCTTCATCATGTTTGAGATGGTTGTAAATCCCAGAAAGATAACCCACATTCTGGAAGACCACTGTCTGCAACTGATGAGCAGGAAGTGGCTGTTTTGAAGGATGCAACTGATGAAGATGCTTGATATACAGTAGAAGATGTTTATATTATCAATGGCATTAATTCATCAGCTTTCTGTAATATACTGATGAATCATTTAAAGCTTAGAAAGGTTTGTGCATGATGGATCTCACATTTTTTGACAACTGATCAAAGATATGCTCAGGTTCAAATTGCCAACCAGCTCATCAAATAAGAAAAGAGTGACCAAAGACATTGGAATGCATATCCGCCAAGTTTCCAGACTGTGTTAGTTTTTTCTGGTCAAAGAAAGTGTGTTTCAGGGTACCAAGGGGGGTTTAGTGCACATAACCAAAAAGGTGATGTCATAAAATTGACACGTACAACTTATAGAAAATGACTGAAAATTCAAATTCTAATAAAAGAAAATGTTTTCTTTCAAGTATTTAATACACTTTCCAACTGAAAATAGTTGGTTGACTTTGGGACTCACCATTTGCATGTGTGTGTTTGGTTGGGGGGTATCTGCAGTCTAAGATGTAGCTTTGGAGGAGAGGGGGGGTAAACTAATTTTAATGATGTAATACATACCTCTTACTACTGTACAGGTTCTTTCTGGTTATAAAATACCCTGACTGTATGATGAATTTATCCTCCCACTGAGTGAACCAGAAGGTTCTTGAATAACAAATTGCCCCTGGTCCAGCCCAATAATACCTAGGGCATGTTTATCCTTCATTCTTTTTCAGGATGTAGCCTAAATAATAGAACATCAGTATGGGGCAGGAGGAGGGAATATGGCAATAGCAACAGGTAAATATGGTTACCTGTGTTCAGTGGGCACCTGGTCACAAAAGCCATTCTAATTTCCCTCTAACAAATTTCCTATATAAATGCCCTATACTGAACAGTCACCTGCCTTATGTGGTCAGCAGGTTGATGTTTCTTAACCAAACAATGGCTTTACCCTGCCGTAAGCTGTCTCTGAAACATATGAGTAGTGACAATTCCAAGCATGCAAATTAAACACTTGTTTCATGAGAAAGGCATTGTTTTAGATAAAGACATATCATGTGAATTGATGTTTAAGCATTTCATATCTTGCTTGTACTTACTTTACTCCAGACACACTGTCAAACTGAACTGTGTCAATATGTTGGCTTCGAAAGCAAGGCATTTTAGTCCTTACAGGAAAGGATCATAGCAATTCATTTGCTGGATGATGGGAATGGTAGTTACGTTATCACATCAATATCAATATCAAGTTGCACAAAAAATTTAGATAAGTATTTATTGGTGGGTGTTACAATGAAGCTACAATTCTGCTAAACAATAACACAGCAAGCAGAAAATCACACTCAGCTAAGGTCTCCTCATCTGCATAATAAATATAGCCAGAATGCAATAATCATAACATGAAATCTCTTGGTAACAGGAGCACATTTGGAGTAACTAACAATACACTGCTCTCTGTATAACTTGCCCAAAGACACCTCACAAACCCACTTCTAATGTGGGGCAGGCATAGATGACCATTTTTAAACTAGAAAATACACCACAAAATGATACACCCATATCAGTTGAATGTGAAGAGAATTGAGATCAAAATCATTAAATGAAATCTTTATCTCTCGCTCATTTTATCATAAAAAATGGTGAAAGTACCCCAAAATTTGAATCAACATCATGAAATTCTCAACTTTTAGTAAGAAGTCATATATTTTGTAAAATTTTCTTACTGATCAACATTCTCAGTGCACTGTAAATAACAATATTCAATGACATTTTGATCAATGAAAATGACACTAATGCCTATAGGTGACAACACTTTAATAAATAAATATCAATTAAGTTTTTTAAAGTGAAATTCATGTTTTAGTTTGATCTTTTTAATTTGGCCTCTGTGTATTCATCATACATATCATATCCCCTCCAGCATTCAAATGTGAAAAATGTCAATCTACCATCACTGCTATGTCTGCTAGTGTTTCTGTGAGAAGCTAATTACCAGCAAGTACCAACAATTTTTTTTTTATCTCCATCTTGTGGTATATTTGTTTGTATTGTTACACCCAATTAAAAACAGATCTGCTTCATATTATCATGTTAATTACATCTTTTGTATCAAATCAAATAAAGGGATTGGATAATAAGAAATATTTAAATGCTTGCCAATCCTACCTGGATAAGACCTAGCAGTCACAGTCATGTGTCTGTTAAGGCTTTTCAATTTATCAATTATCAATTAAACATTGTTATAAATATTATTTTGTATCATAATTAAATTACGTTGAATTAGCCTACTCGTTCACAAATGTGACCAATGATACAAAGGCAATTAAGTGAAATGAGTATTTAGTAAATAAAAAGCTTTGCTTCACTTATACAGTTCATTAGAGAGAAGCTAATTATAGTTTGAAGTAAACATATTCCTGAAATGGCACTCAAGGATGAGAAAAAGTTTCAATATTGCTTGTAATGAAATCGAGGAATCAATAATTTACTAAATGAACAATAAATTATTTTTTAAATTTTTGGTGGGGGTGGGGGTAAACCGATTTTAATGAACATGTTGCTATAGCAGAGTAAAATACCCAGCTGAACGATGGAAATTCTATCCTCCCATTAGGGTGACCTAGAATCTTCCAAAACAATGAACCAGCCCTGTGTGAGAACCCCATACATTAAGCATACATTAAATATCCTCTTATATGTTTCAGAGAGTAGCCTGAAGTAGCACATTAGTGCAGGAAGGGAGGAGAGAATCTGGCATTAACAACAGGTAAGTATTGCATCATTAAAATTGGTTTTACTCCCAAAAACACTACAGTTTAATATCAGCAGTATCTTAACTGCTGCTATTGCATTGCTGAATTTGTCAGTTTGGTGGGAGGTCAGATGACCTAAAACTGGTGAATAAAAAACACACACAAGGAATACTCAACCTCACAGGAGAGCAGGAGACTGCTGCAGGATGGAATTCATATGGGCCACGTTTTGTGCAATGATAATTGTGCTATTTGAGAAAATGTCTTCACTTTGATGGGCTAATGAGCACAGGTAAAAGAAGAAGAAAGTAGTGACAGAATGTCATGATGTTGCTCACATGCTATAAAGAGGAATGAATTAGAAAGGCCCATGAGGCAGCAATGGCATGAACCTCATGGGCATTAATTTTCATAAATGACAGGTCCCTATTATTAAGGGATTGGTATCAACTCTTGAAAAGAGGTCAGCATGGTAGGCGATGGTGACCAATGACCTAGATTTTTGTTCCAATGATTACTGTGTTTTCCATGGAAAAAGCCCAGGTCCCTGTAGAAATACTCACCTGAGCTGCTTCAGCATCCATATTGGGAATATGAACCTTGTAGGCAGAAGCAGCTACCATGGCCGTAACATAAATAAAGTTTCTGTAAACCATAAAGTATTTTGGAGTCATCAGAACCTGAAGGTTTAGGACACAGATCATTGAGATAATAAACTGTTTAATACAGTGATCCCTGTTTGTGGTTTAGGGTGATTCCCTGCCCTCCCAGAGTGTGTTGGGGAAGGTTATCCACCTCCCTCTTTTAAGACCCAACCTTGCAAGGTGAAGTGGGTATACGGCCCACAGGCATAACCCCACTACTATGCCGCGCAGGTCCAGAAGTCCATGGCTTTGTAGGGAAAGGCCTAATTGCTACCTTGTGGAGGAAAGCCACATATCTCAGAGGGATTAAGAGGAACAAGAGGGAAGGAGGGATGCTGATCCAAACTCATGTTCTAATCTGGCATCTGCAAACTGATTCCCAGTCCGCTGTGGGATGAAAAGGTAGTTTGCAGAGAGGGAGACTTGGATCAGTATCTATCTTCATACCTTGAGGGTTCCAAAGACTGGCATCCAGTACCTTGTGACCTGCATCCGGTGACTGGCGCCTGGTACTCAGTGACTGGGCCAGAACTCTGCAAGCGGTTCAGATCTGTAGGAAGAACCATCCTCAGATCTGATAGACTTGAATCTGAACATTCCCTTCTTCTGGGGACTAGATCATGTTGCCAAGAACAGGTCCTTGGGACTGAAAGCATTCTGCTGCACCACCACCACCTGGGGGGGGGGCACAACTCTCTCTCTTTCTCTCTCTCTGTCCTTTTGGACAAGAGAGGGTGCTGCTCCTCCATGAAGGGAGATTGCAACTTGCTCTCTGTCCTAGTGGTAAAGAGAAGGTGATGCTCCTCGATCTCGAAAGGGCACAACTCACTCTCCACCCATTTATAACTTCCCTTGGAAGAGGGACCACTAATGCTCAGAATCTCCAAGGAGACCCGGATAATCTTTCTCTGAGAGCCAAGGGACTCGAAGAAAGAGAACCTAGAAAACTCTGATGAAGATGAAGATACCTTCTCCATTGCTTAATAGGTTCTTTGACTGTCCAAGAGATCCCATATCTCATCAGACCAAAGGCAACAAAATGGACAGCAGTCTCTCTTCTTAGTCTGTTCTAGATAAACAAGTGTCTGAAGGAGATTTCTTGTGGCCACACTTATCCACATCTTGTGGCCACACTAATCCACATCTTGTGGCCACACTTATCCACATCTTGTGGCCACACTTATCCACATCTTGCTTAGACACTTATCCACATCTTGCTTAGACACTTATCCACATCTTGTGGCCACACTTATCCACATCTTGCTTAGACACTTATCCACATCTTGCTTAGACACTTATCCACATCTTGCTTAGACACTGATCCTGAAATAAAGATGCTAAAAGAAGAATGATATACAAAAAGCCTGAATGCAGCAGCTACTGCATGGATGAAGTCTATGCTGATATAATTTATTCAGAAACAAGACACCATATATGAGTGTTTCACTAAAAATAAGTGGGAAAAAGGACAAAAAAGCAAAAATTAAGTCATCCAGGCTACTTTTTTAAAAGCAAAAACTACGAAGGAACTAGAAAAAAAAAATAGTAGGTTACGACTGCTAATATAAAGAAATAATTACTGAAGGTAATCTGAACTAAATATAAAAGAATCTGAGTTCTTGATAAATTAGTTTTCTGACAGATAAAATGAAGAAGTGGTGTGCACCTGCTTACCAAGTATAAATACCTACCATTACAGTTTAAAATGTTATCTGAATAGAAATAAAACTACCAATCTGAATTAATAACACCCTTCTTTCAGAAAGGAAAACTAAAATGTTTAGGTGTACACTCACATGTATGAAACCAATGTAAAAACAAACTCTCAGTTGAGCTTTATTAAACAGTGATAAAAAAAACTGATCAGGGTATAGTCCTGAAGTTCATGAAGAATATTTAGCACATAAAATGATGACAATTCACTCTTTGCTCTGTGTAAGATGTGTTCAATTTTCTTTATGTAAACTAAGCTGAACTTTACAACATGGCAACCAAATAATATATATGAGGGTCTTTCATGCATGCCTGATGTAAGGGGCTCTCATACAGGGCTGATTCAGTGTTCTGGAAGATTTTGCTTCACCCTAATGGAGGACAAAACTGGGTTGGGTATTTTTCTCCCCCAAATGGAATATCTATGCAATAGCTATAGCTAAAATATTACTGATATTAAAATTAAGTTTCTACATGATGGGTTTTATTTCACTGAATACGTGTTCCTAATTTTGAGACAAGAAAGGATGAATCTTGTCCTCCTGAGACACAGTGACATAATACACAGTGTTTTTGTGTTCAGATGATGGTTGTTGAAACCAGCAAAAGTAATGTTGTTAACAATCTGTCTGAGGCCGATATCTTGAAAATAAAGGTAATTTATATAAAAAAGCAAACAACTTAATTAGAAAATGCTGATTATTGACAACTGTTTCCAATGTGATTATAAAACAAGTATTCAGCCATCAAACAGTCCTGTTACCCCACCTTCTGGTTTTCTCAATGTCCAAATCAGACAAGAGATATGGCCTCCAGAGTGGCAAAATGTCCAACCAATCATATGCAAGACATGTCATTCATATTTGCATATCATATGCAAGACATGTCATTCATATTTGCATATCATATGCAAGACATGTCATTCATATTTGCATCATATGCAAGACATGTCATTCATATTTGAATATCATATGCAAGATATGTCATTCATATTTGCATATCATATGCAAGACATGTCATTCATATTTGCATATCATATGCAAGACATGTCATTCATATTTGCATATCATATGCAAGACACGTCATTCATATTTGCAGATCTCACTTATTGTCAAACCTACTGAAATTCATCTTGAAGTAAGCCCATATTCCAAGTTTGAACAAAATCTGATCAGAAAAATGGATCCAGACTGGTAACAAAGCTCAGCCATTCAGATGAAAAATCACCTCATGAATGTTTGCAGATCATATTCATTAGCAAACTTGTCAGACAAGCTGATGATAAAAGCTACTATTCAAAACTGTATTGGGCCCCGAGTGGCCAAGTGGTCTAAAGCGCTCACCGTTACGGATCACTGCCATCTCACCTCTGTCTGCGTGGGTTTGAGTCACGGGCTCGGCCAATTTGGATATGTGAGAAAGCTTGCCGGCAGCTTCTCGTGGGTTGGTGGTTCTTTCCGGGGTTTTCCCGGGTTCTTCCTCCACCATTTATACTGGCCACCATGTATAGCCTAGCTTGTGCTGAAAAATGGCGTTAAACCCTATAACAACAACAACTATAACAGCAACAAAATTTTATCAAAAAGTCATGCCAGATATATGTCCTCAAAGTCCATATCAAGCTCATCTAATCTGATGCAAGATCACCCCATAAATGTGTGGATCTCATTCATTATTAAGCTTATCTGAGATCCTGATGATGTGAACTCATATTCGAAGACTGATCAAAATACGATAAGATATATGGCCTTAAGATTAGTAAAAAGCAATTGTTGACAAATGTCACTCAAGCATGAAAACTATGTTACAGTGACCTAGTTTTGGTATGACTGGATTACTCTCCTTGTGTTGCATACTCATAACTTCATAGATATATATTTACACACCAATTTTCACTAGCGTAGGTACAATAGGGCCCAAGATATTAAAGATGTAATGTAATGAATGAATATCTGTAATTATTTAAGTCACTCAAGCATGAAAATTCAGTTACGGTGATCTAGTTTTGGTATGGCTGAGTTATTTTTCAAGCAATGCATAAATAAGCCAATTTTTCCTGTATAGGGAAAAAATGGTCCAAAATACTGAGTATAATGAATGCATAGCTTGACAACATAAATGCTTGAAAATGAGGTCAAAGTGACCAAGTTCTGGATGGTTGAGTTGGTAACATTTTCAGAAGAAAAATGTTGGTTTTACAGGGAATGCTATACTAATGAGTCAGAATGGTCATCTCAGCTCTGGTAGTTCGTCAATTTATCACAATGTCTGCGAAAGTGCTTTGTACAGTTCCACTTGTACACTGTATATTAACTAAAGAACTGGTGTAAATTGCAAGAAACTACCTACCACACTGCCATCCAGGTCTATACTATCTTCTGGTAAATCCAGTAAAGTGTTACAATCTGAAAATACATACAAATACATTCTGAAAATACATGTAAGTACAATATGAAAAAAAACCAAAATTTATGACAACTAAAACTTAGATTCATCAGCACTGTCTTTTTAAACAGCAGTGTAATATTAGCAGCTTCAAAAATTTTCTGAAAGAAGAAATATTTCATTACGTTTATGCTTCTTCCTCTGACACTATATTATTTATCTATGTATTGGTATTGCAACACCCTCTTGTGAGTTATGTGCAGGTGTAAAAGATAAAAGTATCAACCAAAATTTGAAGAATGTACAGTAGTGATATGATAATGATATTAAATGTTAATGGGTTTACAGACAAAAAGTATTGAATGGTCTGAATTCTGTGTAAGTTCATTTAAAACCTCTTGCTTAAAAAAGGCTCCAGTCAGAAAGTGTAACAATTTGTTATTCACATGTGTACAAATAAAAGGAATACAGCACTCCTTTACTATAATGCCCTTTATTATAACACAGGTCCTGTTATAAGGTGGCATAGCCATGGATCCCATTTCTTTAAGTATGAGAAAATCACTACAAGAGATTGGACAACTAATTCATTTCCAACAGAACTTAATGCTAATATATTAAAAATATAATAATTTCTGCATTAGATTGGCATACAAACCACACATGCTTCCATTCATTTGAGTCAGGGAAATCTTTTTCTACCTTGACAAATTGGTGTTCTGCAGCATTGGTTTTAGTCTCTTGCTGTTAAACAGGAGGACTACCTGGTCTGCACCTAATATATGCCATAGTTTTGCACCATGAGTTCATATGATACTTTTTCATTGGAAATTAAACAAGGGATATCAAAACAGCTAAAAATATGATATGGTTTCTTCAAAGGAATCAATACAAGGTAGACTGTGTGTTCCCATGCAAACACCTTATGGAATAGTTTGTGTATCTAGTTATAAAAGAACACCTTTCTTCTGTGATATGGTATTTTCCTGTACATTAACTATATCTTAAACAGTGCAGTCTGTTCATGAAACTGGAAACATAATAGGTTAATGAGAGACTCTTTTATTTGAGAAGTCCATACATGCTCAAAAATGCAACTCAGGTTATCACCTATATTTTGGAATGCATCACTTTTAAACACTACTAATGACTTTATTTATCTGGTCAACAGACCAAACTTCCATGATCCCAAGCTGTTTTTAGACAACAAAGCTTTTAACAAGAGTCACTTGAAGGGACTGATGCTGAACTGGGGAAAAAGAATTTCCAGGAATTTAAGAAAAGACTATCTTTTTAACTGCTGAGTGTTGAATGAATGTCCTTCACAAAAGCCCAATTATCAGGAATGCAGTAAACTGACAGATTTCTGGTTGTGTCTAAATTCATTACAAACATGTGGTTCTAATATCTCTGAAAATGATGAGAAAACTGATACAAGTCAGTAGTTGTTCATATATCAGAAAGATCCCTTCTTGTGTATTGGAGTTTTGAGTTTTTTTATTGTTTGGAAAAATACCTGCATAAATATTCTGATTGAAGATGAGTGAAGATACAATCATTTGAGAGAAGTTTTTTAGAGTTAGCACTTATATGATGAAGACCTGTAGCTGTTTTGACATTAAAGTTTATCTAATTCTTTCAAATTAATTTTAGACCTATCTGAGGCATTCTCAAGGACTTTTCTTACTAAGTTTTGAGGAAATGTGCTCATTTAATTCATCACCTGAGAATCTTGAATGAGCTGTGAGAGGCACAAGTTTTTTATTTATGTTTACAAAGCAATCATTAAAAGCATTTGCAATTTCAAGAGTTCCCAGTGAATGTTGCTACAGTTGTATTTTCATCACTAATACATTTAAATGGCAGGTTACTGACAGATTTTCTTTTTAAGTCATGGAAAGCTGGAGTTTTCAAAGGTTCTTTTTGGTAATAAATGTACTATCTTATTTCTGTGAAGGAAAAGGTTTACTTTCTTTCAGAATAACTAACTTGACTTTTTATCATAATCTATGAGTGTTGATATCTTTTAATTTATAAATCTCTTATTTTAATATCATTAATCACTTGTGATCCAAATCAGTTGATTTTGTTGCTAACTCATTTTTGGTCAGGGTGTTAGCAATTGTACTTATCCAAATGTCAAGAACATCTTATGGGTCATCAAAAGATTCAATTACTGACCAAGGGATAAAGTTCTTAAAGGAATATTTGTACATTAAATCTTTTCATTACTGGATACTTGATATATACATGATGACAAAGGTTAACTTTCTTGACCTAATTTTCATGTACAGAATATAGGACAAAAGTCACTTATGCCATATTGCAACTTCTATAATATTGTCAGCATTGTTAGTATTGATGTGATCAATTAGTGTTTCAGATACCTCTGTTATCCTAGTGGGTAAATGAACAGCTTGTTTATAATAGCAGGAATTCAAAGTTATAATCCAACTTTTATTGTTATCATACAGCAATCTCAACCAAAGTCACATAGTAAACAAACTTCTTTTGTTTTCTATAACCATAGTCTGAAGCTTACTTTGAAATATGGTACACTAAGCATTGTGGTTTGTACATAACCTAGCTGATACATATGTGTGGACATTATTTCTCATCTCTAGTCAATTTATTTCCATACCATTTTTGTCAAGATCATATTATTGTTAGACAATAATGCTGACTCTAATATACGGCAAAGTCAACCATCCCTTCATAAAAGTCTCTAAGAACTGGAGCTAGGAATTTCAAGTTTATCATCATGAAAAAGCACATGTTAAAATGGTGTCAATGAATATAGAAGTATTTGATCAATGAATTATTTCCTGAAAGAAGTAATTTGATTTCATCCAGTTTGAGAAAAATATCAAATTATTGTCAAATGGCAGATTTTATGACCTTTTGCTGAAGCTATTGATTTTGAGACTATTCCAAGTTTTGATAATCTTGAGATAAATAGTGAAGAATGTCTGCATTTATATTGCTACACTGTATACATATATGAACCGTGACATTAAAATATCTTCAGATTCCTAATTTATAACTATTAACTGTCTTTTCAGAAGATCTTGTAATGGGTCTTGAAACATTAGCACTGTCAGCAGTGATGGAGGTGATGGATGGGATCACACCAGAGTAATGCCATGGGCATCATCACCAACAAGGTTATCTAGTCTGTTTTCTATCACCATAGGCAGAATCACAAAGAACAGCTATGTATAGCTTAATTTTTAAGTTTCTGGAAATGGCTCCATCAACAATGCCACAATCCTAATGATGTGTGGTTGTTTCATTGTTTTACCTTAAGCCCATATTGAAGACAGTCATGACATTGGATTCCATTACTGTGTAGGCATAATTTCACACAGTTGTGTTTAAACACAACAGAAACATCCCCATAATTTCTCATGTTTTAAGTCGGTTAGCACGGAACAATAGAAACATCTCCATAATTTCTCAAGATTCTTGAGTGGGTTAGCATGGTTCCAACTTTATCCATGATCCTGGTTTCTACGACTTATATTGGAGTCATAGCAGTACGTTGGTACAGGATAAAAATCTCATTTATGGCAAGAGAGAAATCTGATAAACCCTTCTTGTTTAAATAAATGCTTTTGCATGAATATTTTAAGAATAATGTCTAAAACAGAAAATAGATGAGAATGTTCACATTGCCATTATTCAAGACCATCACTGCTGGTTAAACTGGCATAACCATGAATTATTACTAGTTCTGCTATAAAAAGGCCCAATAAAGTATAAAGAACACAAACTGCACCCCAGGTTTATTATTTAGATTAAATAACTGTTAAAGTTTAGCATTTTCTCATCTTACAACTTTCTCAGGAAGAAAATCTTCTGAAAATAAGTAATGTTACACAATTACACAATTCATACATGTTCCCTAATAACCAAATCTCCCCCCCCCCCAATTCTTCATCTTGTTTCTTTTTTGGGGGGTTGGTAATTTCATACTTGTATTTAGATTTCACTGTTGTGTACCTTTGCCACCTCTTATATTCAGGTGGTGGCC
This sequence comes from Megalonaias nervosa, assembly GCA_016617855.1. Lineage (NCBI taxonomy): Eukaryota > Metazoa > Mollusca > Bivalvia > Unionida > Unionidae > Megalonaias > Megalonaias nervosa. Next base: position 24,206 of record JAECUM010008472.1, on the reverse strand, counting down.
TTCTTCTTGGTGTCTAGACATATAAACCAATTATCAAATTGCATTTTCACTGAGTTTTAACACTCAAAGAGTCTGCATACACACACTGATTTTCTCCTGAGGATATTTGTTTCCCTCAGCTGCCTACTTTTGCCATAGGCCCTCAAAATAAAAAAATTAACTTACGGTATTCCTTGAAAATTCTGACGCATTCAATATATACATTGATAAAATATCCTGCCTTTATTAACTTTTAAAATAAACTTGATACTTTGGTATACTAACATGACACATACATGTATGTGGAAAATGAAACTTGCCTTGTAGGCTAGAAACAATCTTCACATAACAAAACAATTAATTTCCTTCAGTATGAAACGAAGTTTTCACTCTACTTACCCATGAACATGATTAAAATCAAGTTTTTCCTAGCACAGCTTTAATAAAGACTGAGGTCTCGATTCAATTCAAAATACGTAGTAGTTTGTGGGGAACTTAGTAATACATTGTGTTTGTTGTCGTCGTCACCAGTTAAGATAAGCATAAGTAGGACACCTAGTTATCTATCTGGTTTCTAGTTGAGTGTACAATGATGATGTTAGATAACTGCAACAGGGATATCAGTTGATAGGCTAGTCAAACGGCATTATAACCCAGACCGCTGACTTATATAGCCAGACAAGCTTGTGAAAGCAATGAGGGTATAACTGTTCTTTAAATGAGGAAAAAAAATTGAAAATGTATAAAAAAAATTATTTGACCTTGTTGACAGTGATAATGTAGATCACAGAGCTTGTTTGCTCATGTCTTGCCATTGCTGTTATAAAAGTAAACATTACCAGTAATCAAGCATTCTAAAAAAAGTACAGAATTATCAATAACGGCCTCTTGGCTTAGCAATCACAGCATGTAAAAGTGAGGAAATCTGCCTAAGTTTTTCAATCCACTTCCTGAACCTGAAGGCTGAATCTGTAGGTAAATATTTTAGAATCTAACCCTGTTTACATTAGGGTCACAAACTGTGATATAGATAAGAGATAAACAAAATTTAGTACTTCATAACATATATCTTGAGCTTTCATAAGTAACAATTAGCAGATGTATAAATCCCCTGGATTAGTAATGGCAACTGTACACTTAGCAATGTTTTTTTCTGTTGCATCCTTTTCAAGAGACCAAAACAATGTGACCATTCAAAATAGTTTTCTCATGTAGCATTTATAGTAAACAAATTCACCAAACAGTTTGATATTTCTACCTTTCTAACAGATAATGACGCCCATACCTTTATTCAGCTCAAAGAACAAACTATAAACTTGTGTCTTCCTAAGACGGAATACTTTATGTAAAATGAGCAGAGATTCAGATCTTTTTGATCAATTCATCATCATCAGGTGCACTATCCAATCAGTTTGGTGAATGGTGACACACTCTTATCACCACTCAGTAAATCAGCCAACCATGCCTATCTGCAAGAATCATCGAGTGTAAACATCTTAAACGTCTAGTCTGATGGGGTGGTAATATCACAACTCAACATAATCAACTTCTCAATAATAAAGAAATCTTTCCACCCTGATTGTAACTCCATTTCCATTATGTCAGACATTTAAATACAAACTTGTTACATTTGATACTTCCAATCTAAGAGGTTAAAGACTTGATAGAATCAAGCACAAAATGTCAGGTACTTTATCTAATGGGAAATTAACACTACCAATTAGCAATCCTGGAGTAATAGCATAAAGCCAATACCAACTGACAGCATATTTTTCTCCAGAATAAATCATAGATACCAAAAAGGCATTGATGATGATGCCAACCCCTGAAAACACAATAAGGTTAAATTGACTTTCTGAAGAAAAACTACTGTTACATGTAGGCTCGTACAAATGTAACAAAAGAAAAGAGTGAAGTCAACAAGCTTTGTAAATTTTAACAAAATAATTTATTTCCCTAGAAAACAAGATAAAAATATGAAATAGTACTTACCGTTTGTGAATATAATCCAAAAATTAATCCTAGAATTGAAAAATATAAGTCCTATCACTAAACAGTTCCAATTGAATCCAGGTTCGAATTCGATGAAGTTCCAATATGGATGGCGATGACGTCAGATGAGGTCGTTGTACTGATGGCAACAATTCCTCATTGAAACACAATTTATAATGTTCCTGTTTAGAATTTCAGAATAAATTTCCACTGAATGTCTTTCTCCCAGAACTTTTATTAAAAAAAAAGCACATGTGAAGTTTTCTAGAGAATAAATTATTAAATTCCAAAAAAATAGATGAACTTCAAAACAATCTGGCATCAACAATAGAAACACCTTGTACCCTCAATGTGTAAGATACGACTGAATAAATCTACTACCAAATGGCTGTTTTAAGCCGTGATTTTATTTCACATGGTGGCTCACGTGACAGGTTACGTGACCACTAATTTTAACAGCGCAGTAAAAAAAAATGCCATTTAACACGTAGGCAAGAATAGCCCTATCTAAGAATCAGATTCTCATGCTGGAGAAATAAAAAAGAAAGGCTGTTTACAATTTAGCTAAACATGTGGGCCGAACATGACTTTGGTAATAGCCAATCGTTTTCACTCGATGTTTACAAAATCTATGAACCAAAGTGAGCTAAAAATAGTGCTTAAGTCATACTTTTATGTTCTAATCAGACTGATATTTCTTCAAAAATATCAAATCCCGCAAAAATAATCATTAGAATAAAATGTAATGAAACAAAAAATAAAATAAAAAAAGAATTTAAAAACTAACACACAAGTAATTAAATTACATATACATAACACTATCTTATCTACAATCCATATGGGACAATATTGAATTGATACTTTAATGCAAAATGAATGGAACTTGTTTTAAAGTATAAAATAAAGGCTACTCTAGCACTGATTGAACTTCTCTTCCATATGAGCATAGTAATAATTGCCACGTTTCTCCATTTACATATGGCAACTGAAAATATATATAATTGTCACATACCGGTACACATGTACTCATTTAGTCAATATTTGGGTTTTCTGGCTATCAGAAGATTCATATGCTATATAATGCAAAGAAAGTTAACTGTTAGCATGACTAGACCAGCTCCATGTGTGTGTGTGTGTGTGTGTGTGTGTGTACACCTGTGTGTGAAAGAAAATGTTTGCAATCATGCATGTTTGTGTAAACTATGCTCTGTATGCTGAAATATGCTTTATTTTCTTCTTTCCTTCATATGCCATACTGAACACTAATGCCATGACAGATATAAAGTACAAACCAACATACCGGTAGTTAATAATCTTGTTTGCAAATGTTTTGGATATCTGACCTTATATATGTTCAGTATGGGAAAATACTGAATTCCTACTTCACTGCAAAGAAAATGAATCAATCTTGTTTTAAAGTATAAATCCATATCCTGTTCCTTGCACTAATCCATGATACCCTTTTCGTATGTTATTTGTTTCCCAGCTACAAATCTGCCTGTAAATACATGTATCTAACTAACTAAGGGTCACAAAGGGATTACTTTTTGTACAAAGTTTGACACTCTCATAAAATAAGGACTTTACTATTATATTATTACTATTATCCTATATGGTGGAATTCTAGAAACTCAATGTATTATTCAAAACTTTTGGGTTGAGCTTATTTGATTTAGAAGTTGAATTAGTCCAGTCGTCTAAGAAATGGTCATATCACATAATATATCCTTTTGGACAATTCGGCTTCTGGGAACAGGCTAAAATAAAATATAATAGGAACAAATTGGCTTTATTAAATGGGCCTATTTACATACAAGACAGAAATGGCTTTCACCATATGAAGCTAAATATAACCTGCACATGACCTCAGAACTCCAATGGTATAGGTTACAAACTGTAGCTATGATGGCATGGCCCACAAAATATAGGTCATAATTATTCCAACAGGAAGTCTGAATATAGTGTGGGCTCATTTCCATCCATTAGTCAAAAACTAAATGTCAAGAGCCTATACAAAGGAGATGTTGTGGATAGAAATCTTGATGAAATATCTATAATGACTAATGTCAAAGAGATGGAAGGGAACTGTATATATAATTGAATGTACAAACTACAAATACTGGCATGAAACTGACTTTCTGCATAATCACATTAGCCTCTGGAAAAATGACAAGGCACATTTTGATGAGAAAACATCCTCAATAAAGCACTCTGCTTTAACACTCACATGTATCAAGCCCTGTTACAAGAGCAGAAGATTACCTGCAGACTTTGATTGCATTATCAGACAGCAAAACGAATATATTACATTGCAACAAATTTTTCTGTATATTTTTAAAGCCATAAATAAACAATATACAGAAAAACCAGAAGTGTTTTTTTTAAAAATAAATAAAATCAATAAAACTAATGAGATTAATTCTGCCGGGTTAATATGGCTGTGAGAGAGGAAAATAATATGTTACACATGATTCAAAGCTAAAGACCTCTGGCATACACATCCATCACTCTACTAGTTATTGTGGTGTGTCCATTGGCAAGGGACTTTGCTCCAATGGCGCTTGTACTTAATTCAGCCTTGTGCTAAAAATAAACCATGATGTCATTGCCCCGGCTGAGGCCATATTGCTTTCAGACAAAAGCCGCTAGCGACGAGTAGTAACACGGATGCTGGCAGCGTTTTGAAATTTATAAATAAGCTATATATTCTTCTGGAAAAGCAATTATTTAATATAGTGACCACTACGCATTGTTGCTATGATTCATGTACAAGTGATTTGAGATACCAGAAAGATGGTGTTTTGGTTCATTGGAAATGGAAACGGTTTTCCAAAGCCTGACAAGGTGAGAGAAAGGTGTATGCGATATGCACACCATTGCGGCCGCCGTGATTTTACCATAAAAAATGTGATGAAGGATACATATATATGTAGTTTGCATTTTGTTGGTGGAAATGGACCCACCAAGGAACATCCAGAACCAATTAAATTGGGAGTCATAGTATGTATTTTTTCTTTTCTTTCTGACTCTGTAATTTCTCCAACAGAGGTCGTATCATTAGAAGAATCGGCACAGTTTCTTAAGTCAAACAGCCTGGATACCATCAATAATAATAATAATAATAATAATAACAATAATAATAAATTAATTTATTAGTTAATTAAAACAACTACAAAAAAGCTTATAAACTCAACAATGCAATAGTGGAAAGGTGAAGGGTATACATCTATTTTTGTTTAAAAAATATCAAGATGATATATGTTACAATGCATGAATATTTAAATGTTACCTTATTTTTACAAATTATTATGAGAAATGTTGACTTGTTAGAAAAAACAAACATTTGGTTCAGCAGTCAGTGACTAGAATAAAATGTGAAGACACAAATGTTATTTTTAACTTTACAAAGCTTGACCACACTTGACAGTTTTACCATGCACAGTAAGCATGTACTTCCAATTTATGTAATACCAAGAACAATATCAGTGTTAATAAACTGAGTGCTATTTATTCTTTTCATCATAAACGTTTTTAGTCATTTTGTTATTTATTTTTTATTGTTCAGATGCAGCCAAAGAGAAAGCCACCATATTGGACTGTCATAAACAACATCAACAACAACAGCAGCAACAACAACAACAACAACAACAACAACAACAACAACAACAACAACAACAATAAGAAGAAGAAGAAGAAGAATAACAATAGCAAAAATAATCATTAACACATGTAACAGTAACTTTTATTACTTACATACCCATGCAATTATGACAAAATTACCAGGATTATTTGCAATAATAATAATAATAATAATAATAATAATAATGAGTAGAAGATTAACAATAGCAAAAAACCCACCAGATAACATTAACTTTTATTACTTATACATGCATTCAATTATGACCAAATTTCCGGGATGATTTAATAATAATATCAATACTGAGAGGATAATATAAGCACTGAACAATAACAACAATAATAACAACAACAATAATAAATTGCACTTGTTGTAAATTTGAATATCAACGTAATGGTCAGTGTTATGGGGTGCCTTATTGTTTCAAACGGTACAAAACCATACAAGAATGTACAGTTACAAGAATGTACAGTTATAAATCAAACACATGTCAAAGTGACTTCTGGTTTGTATGATTAATTTATACATAAAATATACTGCTGATAGGAAAAATTGACATTTCTGTTATTTACAACACTTTGCATACAGAAGAGTATTGAAAATTCAAGATACAAAATGCACGATTCAAGAACCTTTTAATCAGTATGCTTCTTTTTTCATTTTTTGGGGCAGGCCTCGACATCATAATCATCGCTGTAAATGAATACTGGAATGCTCATCTATATTCGAATGAACAAATTTAGCACCTGGTACATCATTTTCAGGAAGAACAGTAATATGAAAAATATCACTGGTCGCCATTAGGATGATTTGCCTTGTCCGAAAATCTATTTTTAGAAACTGATGTCACTGCGTGTGACGTATCAAAAAGGTAAAAAGTACAAGTGCCATTGGCTTAGCACTAAAAAAATGCTTATGTTGCTATGCTGTAAAACACCAAATTAAACCAACTGCACAGTTGCCCTTGGTGACTTTTACTGACCAAAAGCACTACAAGAAAGAAAATCACATTTTGAAACATCTTAAAATTGTATATTTTTGGCCAAGTGTGCAGTTTAGTACCTTCTTGATTCATCATTAAAATGGCAGCATTTTATTCAGTGATTCTTTGGAGACCAAGGTATTCCCCCTGCACTCATGGGTAAATATTTTCATGTTGGAAAACTCTTATATAAAATTACATGATGATACAAAGTGTCTTTTTTAATTACACATGTTTCTCTAAGTTGAAAAAAAAAGAGACCTTTGCAGGGACAGATGCTCTACTGCCAAAAGAATGTCCTGAAATTCAACAAATGAGTGTTGAAACCATCTCTAATATTCTTCAATAATAACAAAATTTTCAAATTAGTGGCAGTGGTGGACATATTGGATGTCAGATTGGCACCATTTTCATTTAGTCCCAATAAGACTTCATAAGAAGTCTTCTGAGGAAAACTGATGTTGACATCACTATCCATTCTGGAGGAATAATGATAAGATTATCAAGATGGCTGCCATGGTGGCCATATTAGATATCAGATGACATAATTTTCATTTGGGATCAACTAGACATTATAAGAAGTCTTTTGCTGTAAGCACAAGACTGATATGACCAGACAGTTAGAAGTAGTGATAACAAGACATTCAAGACAGCCATAGTGTTGGCAATCCTGGACATCAGATCAGTACCATTTTCACTTAGGATCATTTAGACAGCTAAGAATTCTGGTGAAAAGGATATGTCAATCTTTTCATTCAGGAGTAGCAAACCAAGATTTTCAAGATGGCTGTTGTGGCTGCCATACTGAATGTCAGATCAGCACCACTTGTATTTAGGGCAAACCACTGGCAGACATTATATAATGTCTTTAAATGAATACCCCATGTTTATGTGATCATTCATTCAGGAGGTGTACTTATATAAAGAATTTTCAAAAATGACCCCACAGTGAATGCCTGACCAGCCAGACCACGGGATGAATGTGTACATAAAGTTTCTTGGCAAACCACCAAGTAATTTGGAGGAGTAATGATAACAAACTTGTTCTAATGGCTGGAAGGACAACAAACAACATCTCATTCCATTAAGTTCTTCTTGTCAATGTCCAGTAGAGTTGAACAAAACTGTAATTTAATTCTGAGGGCTTTTCAAGAAATCTGGAACTGATTTATGCAAAATATATCAAAAATATTTTGTATGCTTTAAATTTCTCGGTTTGAAAACTGGCTCCATTTTCGGACACAATCCCACAAAATCAGCTTTGTCCTTTTGCTATTTATCCATCTCTAAAGTGATGCTACTCTGACAAAATATTGTAACAATTTTAAAATGATTGAATTTGGATATGAATAAATGATGTTATTATTCGGAATCAATCAGCCTATGTGACTGCATTGACTGTTTCACTGAGTCTTTGAGATGTAAAGTAGAAAGCATTTTGTACAAGAGAAGGATAACCGTGTGTGTGTGTGTGTGTGTGTGTGTGCGTGCATATGCGCGCACATGTGTGCATGTGTGTGTATTTTTAATGTAGCTTTAACAACTGTAGTCATATCGCTACAATGTCTGCAGTGTAGCAGTTTATAGTGATGTCCAGCACTGGGGCATCATGCAAAAGTCAGGTGGCATCATGTCCCAACCAGTCACATTATCCTGATACCAGGCCAACCAGTTCCAACACTAACCTCTTAATGCTAAGCGCCTAGCCAGGCAGCTGCTTGTACCATTTTTATAAGCATTTGATATGACATGGCCAGGGTTCGAAACTATGTCCTCCCACATTCGAGGTAGATGCTCTAACCACTTAGGTTGCTGAAGTGGTAAAAATCATGATGAGAAACCTCACTAAGTTCATGATCAACAGATAGAAAAATTAAACTTGCTTAGTATCATTCACAGTAAAGATTAACTATATGCATTGTCTTTTTTTTATCATGTTTCTTTTAAATGCAATGGGTTGGCAATCTGCTCTAGTCACTGACAGCAAAAATCAATCAAGGAAACATGTACACAAGAAAAAGTCTCTGTGACATAACTTTCCCTGAAAGAGGATGTTCAGAGAAATATTATGATCAACTGTTAAGATTAGTGTACTAACTTCTTAATGGAGCTGGAAAATAAGACCACAAACACCAAAATGGCTTGGCTTGGTTTGGTTAGGTTGTTGTTGAATGGTATATAAATGCAAGTAGACTATTTCATGCCAAGGCAACTGGAGTCAAGTGCCTTACCCAGGAAAACCCAATGGTAGACAACATGGGCTGACCCAGTGCTAAGATGTGAACCTGTATTTCTTCAATTGCAATTCTTCAAATTCTTCAGCAAACTAATCACTGTGCCACCATGGCAAAGCAAGTTGACAACATTTATGTTGATACACGTGACAACCCAGAGACATAAAATCCAGAAATTTAAATCATTTGATCAGGAGATTTCACTTTAAATCAGGATGATTTTTACTGACCCAATTTTCAAGAGATGAAAGGACAAAAACAGCAAGAACTAAACAAATATTTCCCAACATGTTTATCAATTTAAATATGATTAGCATACAATCAAGCTTCAGGAAGATGATGCAATCCTGACAACTGTATGTGCACAGTAAAAGCATGTGTTACTTACTATGTGGACCTTGATTCCATTTTTTATTTACTTAATAATAAAACAAGCCAGCATCATTACTTGTGACACTATCCTCAATACAATTTTATTGGACTGTCAATGTTTGATAATAGAGAAAGCTTGACTACAATATAAGAATGGTTTAGCCAGTATGCACAATGAAAATAGGACAAGAGTTATTTTTATCAATGATATCATGTCCTCTTTTCACTTGCTCTGCATGAAATATTTATTTTTGATGTTAAAGTGTATGCCAACAATTTTTAAAACTGACTGTAGTCAGATATATCCAGTGATAACAATAAGTTTGGCAAAGTATGCCACTGATCGTAATAAGTTTGTCAAAGTATGCCAGAAACTCCATGGTATACAGATATATTGGACTGCATCATACTCTCCTGCTGTTTATGCTACTTTCCAAGTGAGTGCTGGTCAATGGCATGTTGTCTTTGGATGGTGATACTAACTATCAGCAAAAGTAGGAATTAGTGATCACAGACAGTTTGGTATATACACGAAATTTGATAGGTGTGTTCATATTTGAAATCACCACAGGCTGAAGGAACATGAAGGTAGAAATACTCTCGTTTCCTCAGACCTTTCTACCCTGTTTTGTTAAAAAGCAGATCTAGATTTTAATCAGACTATACTCGTGTGTTGACATTTTAAAGAGGAAAAAAAAAAAACAACTGTCATGAGTGAGAAAGTAAATATTCTACTAAGATTATCATGCAGGTAGTGTCATTATTATATGCTCATTTTTTTTCTCCATTAACTTTACACTGTCAGTGTCATTCAGTATTTTTCCAAATTGCACTGCTTCATATTGCACATGTCTAAAAACAGTATGTGTTAGGAACTACTCTTGACTGTAAACAAACAATGTCCACTCATGTAGCAAATGCCGGGGCTTTTATTAAATTTGTCTGTATATGAACAAAACAAGCTGTTTGGTCCATTTGAAAGTAGAAATGACAAGCTGACAATGTGGATCAGTTCAAGAAGTCACAAAAGAAACTTTCAACCAAGCAAAGGAATGAACGTGACATCCACTATGTCCACAACAAATGTGAGACACAGTACTGAAAATATAATTTTGATCATTTAAAAAGTTATTTAGGAGAAATGGTCATAACTATTCAAAAACTGAATGATTCAGACTACAACCCCTGCTCTCAATGGTCTATAAAAACAATACAGGAAGGCATTCAAGGCCATGGGCTATCCCGTCTCCTTCAGAGACGTCCCATTTTACAAGTCGGTCCAACCATTAAATATAAAAAAATATTCAACTAAACAGAGCCAATAAACTAAGACAACGAAGAAGTCTTATTTCTACTGGTGAAATGGGCTGTTACACCTCAGCTGCTTTGCAATTTTCTCCTGTTTTAATATTTTGAGACAATGTTTCAATTTATAGTAGCAACAGAAGTCAATCGGGTCATGTAAATAGCTGGGGGCCCACCAACAATGAGCATGCAAGTGGCAAGGCATAAACATTTGCTGGTAATAACAACAGTAATAAATATAGGTAACTTATTGCATACCAAATTTTCTGAAAATGTACTTTCTTATTTATTTCTGCTAATCAAAATTGCATGGGTTACAAACCTTGATCCACACTGTAAAAGTGTGCTGTAATTTCAACATTTCCAACAGAAATCATATTCTCCTTACTGCACTCAAAACAAAATTGATATTCCCTAGCAAACAATATTTAATCCTTCATCATTTTAAGACTCTGAATTAAAAAAATTCATATTTTGCCCATATTATGATTCCAAACAATAACAGAACAGAAACACAAGTGCAGCCGCATCAAGGCCAGTCCCTCCCAGAGTCTCATGTACATAATACAGAATTGACCCAGCTACTAAATCCAGTCCATCACAAATATAAAAGCAAAATTTAGTTGGAACAACAGAAAAACAAAATCCCTTCTATTCAAGGACAACTGGAAAAGTTGTTTCAATGCACGTTCACTCTCAATACAACTCTAAATTTCATTTTTAAGTAGACTAAAATGAGATTTATTTTTTAAATCAATGACTGACCGCACAACCAAGTTCAAAGGTCACTGGTTGGTGCTATGTGTGCATTAATAACAGTTACTGTATAGCTGAACCTAGATTTGTGTATTTACTTTGGAATCCAGCTTAAATTCAATTACTTTGTTTCTTCTAGTGTGTTCCTTTTATTATTCAGCATTATGGTGATGAGCAATATGAGTATATAATAAAAAGGTTACTACATTTGTATGGGAAAATATGAACTAGTATATAATAAAAAGGTTACTACATTTGTATGGGAAAATATGAACTAGTTTTTTTCTGGCTAATACTGAACTCCTAATGTCATGCAGTATTGCTGAGAAAAATTCATTCACATTTTCCCATTCAAATGCAGTAACCTATAAATACAATGTAACTTAATTTTGCAAGCCTCTGTTTAATACAACTACCCCATGCTGCTACTGCATGGCTTTGACAAATTTTTTGTTTATGATGGGGAATGTGCTCAGATTGCACAACCCTCAAAATGGTCCAAATAACCAAAGCAGGGTGGGAAAGGTCATAGAAAACTCATGACAGACACCCCACAAAATTGTCCAAATAACCAAAGCAGGGTGGGAAAGGTCATAGAAAACTCATCACCACCCACTCCACAAAATGGTCCAAATAACCAAAGCAGGGTGGAAAAGGTCATAGAAACCTCGTGACAGACATATCACAAAATGGTCCAAATAACTAACGCAGGGTGGAAATGGTCACAGGAAATTCATGACAGACACCCCACAAAATGGTCCAAATAACTAAAGCAGGGTGGGAAAGGACACAGAAAACTCAAGACTGCCCACGCCACAAAATGGCCCAAATAACTAAAGTGGGGCAGGAAAGGTCATAGAAAACTCCTGACTGCTCACTCCACAAAATGGTCCAAATAACTAAAGTGGGGCAGGAAAGGTCATAGAAAACTCCTGACTGCTCACTCCACAAAATGGTCCAAATAACTAAAGTGGGGCAGGAAAGGACACAGAAAACTCAAGACTGCCCACGCCACAAAATGGTCCAAATAACTAAAGTGGGGCAGGAAAGGTCATAGAAAACTCCTGACTGCTCACTCCACAAAATGGTCCAAATAACTAAAGTGGGGCAGGAAAGGTCATAGAGAACTCCTGACTGCTCACTCCACAAAATGGTCCAAATAACTAAAGCTGAGTGATAAGGTCATAGAAAACTCATGACTGCCCACCCCATAAAATTGTCCAAACAACTAAAGCAGGGCACGAAAGGTCAGAGAAAACTCAAACTTAAGTACTTTTCATGTTCCACTGATTTTTTTTTCACTTGCATATGGCACATTTCTAGATACTACTGCAGCGGTTCCCAACCTTTTTTGGCCATGATCCTAAAAATACTTTTTTTTTCTGAGCTTCATGACGATGTTTCCACATTCTGCCAATATTTGCCACCCTCAAACAATATCTTGACAACCCTCCAATATGTCCTAATGACCCTGATTTGGGTCACCACCTGGGGTTGGGTACCATTGCACTACTGTATGTATGGTGATACAATACCTGTGCCTTTTCTTGCTTAAGCAGGTATCTGAAGGTTTTTTTTTATCATGTACTAGTAAAGCTGGTGAGATACATCATCCTTCCCCCCATCCAGCTGGTTCATTCTTAGCACTGAGCTTCAAATTTTTATCAATTATAACGATGAAAGATGAGAAAATCTTTAATTTGGATTCATAACTGTGGATGGGTAGCACAGTAACTGTTGTGTGCAATATTTCACTCATGTCTTCTCTTGGTACTCTTCTAAAGTACCAATATTGTGCATGGGTTTATTATTATTTTTATTATTATTTGAGAAAATGAAAGGTTTTATGATGTGGCAACTCACTGGTCTAGAAGTGAATACCTTAACCAGTTGACATTTGAAACATGATTGAGAATGATAGCAGACAGCTTTAAATGAATAGCAGTAAACAGTTATATTTGTCCTCTTTAGTTTTTCAAAACTGAGATGTGCAAAATTTGTGCAAGACACTTAACAAATGTCATAGTGTTGACAAATTTATGTTGAAATATCATTGTGTGAGCTGCCAAGCATATTACCTAATATGCATCATTTGTGCCATACATTCTCCCGCTTCTAGATTTGGAAAATTATGAAGTATTTAACGAAGCTTGTGCCATACATTCTCCCTGCCTTCTATATCTGGAAAGTTATGAAGTATTTAACAAAGCTTGTGCCATACATTCCCTGTCTTCTATATCTGGAAAGTTATGAAGTATTTAACAAAGCTTGTGCCATACATTCCCTGTCTTCTAGATTTGGAAAGTTATGAAGTATTTAACGAAGCTTGTGCCATATATTCTCCCTGTCTTCTAGATTTGGAAAGTTATGAAGTATTTAACGAAGCTTGTGCCATACATTCTCCCTGTCTTCTATATCTGGAAAGTTATGAAGTATTTAACAAAGCTTGTGCCATACATTCCCTGTCTTCTATATCTGGAAAGTTATGAAGTATTTAACGAAGCTTGTGCCATACATTCCCTGTCTTCTATATCTGGAAAGTTATGAAGTATTTAACAAAGCTTGTGCCATACATTCTCCCTGTCTTCTAGATTTGGAAAGTTATGAAGTATTTAACGAAGCTTGTGCCATACATTCTCCCTGTCTTCTAGATTTGGAAAGTTATGAAGTATTTAACGAAGCTTGTGCCATACATTTCCTGTCTTCTATATCTGGAAAGTTATGAAGTATTTAACGAAGCTTGTGCCATACATTCCCTGTCTTCTACATTTGGAAAGTTATGAAGTATTTAACGAAGCTTGTGCCATACATTCCCTGTCTTCTATATCTGGAAAGTTATGAAGTATTTAACGAAGCTTGTGCCATACATTCCCTGTCTTCTATATCTGGAAAGTCATAAAGTATTTAACGAAGCTTGTGCCATACATTCTCTGTCTTCTATATCTGGAAAGTTATGAAGTATTTAACGAAGCTTGTGCCATACATTCCCTGTCTTCTAGATTTGGAAAGTTATGAAGTATTTAACGAAGCTTGTGCCATACATTCCCTGTCTTCTAGATTTGGAAAGTTAAGAAGCATTAAATGAGGCTTGTGCCACACATTTTGCACCTGCTGTTTTCTATGGAATTGCCAGATACCTATGGGCAATGAATCCAAGGTTTCTTCCAATGTAATCAGCATTAGTGTTATCGACTCTGCTAGTAACCAAGCAACATTACAAACAAGGATAGATATTGTGTACTGTGGTATTCTGAAATTTTGTTTATTCTTTTTGTTTGAAAACTGTTCATGAAGTATGATGTTAGTATTATTTCCATCAAAAAGATTATAATACTTAAAGTAGATGATACCATATTTGTCTGAGAATATATATATCTAAAATCCAGGTATTTTGAGGTGACCTGTCATCTGACAAAAGTGAAACAATTGAGGGTTCAATCCTTGATGACATGATCCTATTCAGGAAGGACATTATTTTGTATTACTGACAGTACAATGCACTCAAAATCCAGACAAGAATTTCCACCTAATTGGCTGAAGTGACACAATGATATACTGGTGCTTCACTAAATCATTGTCTCATTGTGGTGTAGGTGGGACACCCTATTTTTCTCTAACACCAACTACAACTGATTCAGAGGTCAACAGCAGCCTGGTTAAGGTTCACTTACAACAAAAGTCCCTTGAAGGGACTGATACTCTAGCTTCCCAAAAGAATTTTCAGGAATTCAAGATATGGCAGGGTTTTTTTTTTTTGTTTTAACTGCAGTGTTGAAACCAAGTATGATATTCTTGATCAGAAAGATTTTCATATTAGCTGCCGTGGCAGCCATACTGGATGTAAGGTCAGTACCATTTTCGTTTAGGACAATTTTGATGTCAGACCAAATAGACACAATAAGAATTCTGGTGAAAACCAGCTGTTGACAGGACTTCCATTTAGGAGTAAGGACATGAAAATTTTCATGGCTGCAGTCATGGTGGTCATATTTGATGTCAGATCAGCATCAGCATCATTCAAGACAAACTAGATATCATAATTATTTAGTCTTTTGGTGCAACCCCATGTCAATATGACTTTCCAGTTAGGATGAACAATAACAAGATTTGCAAGATGGTTGCCATGGTGGCTATACTGGATGTCAGATCAGCACCATTTACATTCAATACGAACTAGACATCATAAGTCTTCTGGTGAAAACCCAATGTCAATATAATTTCCCACCTAGGAGGAATAGCAGTAAAATTTTCGAAGTGGCCTCTGTGGTGGCCATGTTGAATATCAATCAGTATAATCTTTCATATCAAGATCAACTAGACACCATAAGAAGTCGTCCAGTGAAAACTCCATGCTGATATCACTTTCTGTTCCAGAAGAGCAAAACAGGATCTTCAAGATGGATGCTGTGGTGCCCATGATGGATACCAAATTAGGCCCAATTAGGCATCATAAGAAGTCTTTCAGCAAAATCCCCATATAGATATGACCATCTATTCAGGAAGAGAAGCTATAGAAAGGTTTTCAAGATAGCAGCCATACTGAATGTCCGAGAGGCACCATTTCCATTTAGGACAAATTAGATGGATGTCATAGCAGTCTAGGGAGGAGTAGTGATAACAAAATTATGTTAATGGTTGGATGGACGGCTATTACCAGTATATCTAAAATACTGCAAACTTGTACACATCTTTTGAGAAATGAAACAAAACTTATTTACTCCATTTCAAGACATATAATCCTTCTGGCAAAAAAAGTGTAGTTTTCCATCTTAATGAGTTTTACTTCCAAAGCTTACAATTTTCCAAGAAAGCTGTTCCATTTTAACAAATTTATTGCAAACAAAATTATGCAATACTAATAAAGACCCTCAAAACAAGCTGAGCCTAGCTAAATTTCATGAATAATTCAGTTCTTTGAAGATTAACATTCATACAGAATGTTTGTTCCTTATAAATTTTCTTCAGTGAGTGTTAATCCTTGAGTGATCTGCAGCAAACTCATCCAAAATCTTATCCAAGTACTGATGATCAGCTGGACTTCCAGGACAGGACTTCAACACAAGCAGAGACTCCAATGTAGCATTTCCAAAATACATCTTGGCTATGTTTTGTTCTTTCTTACACATGTGAAAACTCTTACACTGTGCACTACTTTTTGGAATTGTCAGAATGCCAAGCATTATTGACAACAATTCTTTGAACAGGAATTTTCCTTTGTCATCTAATGATTGTGAAATTGCTGACCAGGTTTCATCCATTCTTGGTTTTATTAATGTTTACACCACAGTACTGATAAGTTATGAAGGATACTTGTCTAGAAAGAAGAACAAGTCTGAAGTTTAGCTGCCATCTGAAGAGTTACATCTGCTACTTTCTGCAGCAACATGAACTGGGTCATTGAATGGAAGCTTTTTTTCTTCAAGTAATCTCGAACTTCCTTGAAGTAGGCTTTGACACTGAGTATAATTTCTCAATCCTGATCTCTTTTAAATGGTTCTGCTCTTTTTCAGCAATAAATTTTGAAGCAGCTTCACCAATGTTAATGTCCATTTTGGTTCTGGTATTGCTCGACAGCTTGTAGTCAATCTGATCAACAGTTTTACAAATCATGGCACATTATTGGCCAAAACTGATAAGAATATTTCTTAAAGCTTATGTAATGCTTGTCTCAAAACATGAATCCTGGGTTCATCTGCCAAAAGACCAACAAGAATCTCATCTACCACTTGTACAATTCTGAAACAGAACACACAAGTTATTTGAAATTGAATGCACCCATGTGTAAATGGCATATACTTTCTTGTGTGCACAAGTTGGTTCAACATTTCAAAGGTCCTTGCAAAATGAAGTAGTACCTTCTTAGAAGCCATGTTTTAGGGTTGCTGAGTAGTCCACCTTTGAACAGAAACTGATTATTTCCCTCTCTGTTGGGTCTGATACACATAAAGCATCTTTCTCAGACTTGGACAAAAACTGAATTTCCCTCTCTGTTGGGTTTGATACAAATAGAACATCTTTCTCAGACTTAGACAAAAACTGAGTTCATCCCAGTTGAAAACCAAGTGCTGAAGACACTTTACAATGCTCAACTATGTAGTAGAAAACACGCCATAGCATTCTCTTCTGTTCCAGACTATGCAGGCTCTGTGTCTCTTTGAATCTTTCCTGCCTTTTGTTCCTTTTAATGAAATAGTAATAAATGTCAACAGGTACTTCATAAACTTAAAGAAGAACAGCTGCTGTGGTTTGTTTTTAGCTGAAATGTGGAATAAGTTTAGAGTGCAACCTGATAAAAACAACTGTGGTTGTTGCTCTTTTATGAAAGCATCTACACAATTTTTACTCTCAATCATGTTGGCATTGTCACAACCAAATTTTAAGCAGCTTGACCACAGACTTTGTCTAATGTATAACTCACAGTTCATCATGTCAAAACCATTTTCCCCTTGAGATCATCCATCGCAGAGATAAGTCTGAAATCAATGAGCCTGTCCTTACATTTTAAGTCTTTGCCATAGCTGGATAATGTCTACTTTTCTCATCATTATTTCCATTTGTTGATAAAGTGTAAAGGCCATATCTCATTCCTTTTGCCAAGGATTTCTGCTTTACAATTGCTTTGCTGTTGCCACATTTCATATCTAAAATTAAGAAAGAAAATAGAAATAAGAATTCAAGAAATACATCAACATGCATTCAGTCAAATCTGCTGTACTGTACACTTAAATAATTACGAACTATATATTATTATTATTATTATTATTATTAATGTCTTGTTGTTCAATTATGTGACATGTAGTCAGTATAATGTATACATGTTTAATCTAAGCCTTCCTTTATTCTGTGGTAATACATCCAATATATTCTGATCATAACAACATTTTGTTTGTGTTGGCAGTGATGATGGTTCTGTCTGTTGATTTGTATCTGTATGTTCTAGTGAAATCTCAAGTAACGTAACTTGGCTATGTTTAATCTGTGATCACATTTATTATTATTATCATTATCAATATTATTATTATGATCATTATTATGATTATTATTATTATTATTATTATTATTATTATTATTATTATTAATTATTATTATTATTATTATCACTTACCAGCAACAATCTTTGAGTCTGGAAACATTTATTTAAAAGTCATTACCATTATGTCAGCATTGCTGAGAAGGAGATTCATCTTTGTGATCAATACACACATCAATGCATCTCTGGTGATTTTTCTTTTCCTTGGTTCCTCTGAATGCTACCTGCCAGTGCCTCCAACAAATTTTTTTTTGACAGAGTTATATAAAGCCCTTGTCTGCCTTAGACTCCTTATGTTGCTCACATCCAAACTGTCCATGATACGCACCAGAAAAATCAGATTTGTACAATGAATACACAAACACAGCTCCTTCTCTTGATGGTACAAGGCAGTTCCAAGCATCTTTATATGCAGGTTTATGGTTGTCTCCAGACTCAAAAAGCTTTAGTTTCTCCATTATAATTGTCTCTGACTAGTATCTCATGCTACTTGTAATGAGCATGCACGGGTGGAAATTACACAAATTTCCCGTAAAAAGTCTGATACAGAATACAGTTTCAAAAACAAAATCTGGAATTGTAATGGATAATTGAGAATTTTACATTTCTTTTACAAGAATGTGTAAAAACAATGCCAAAATCATCATGGTAAACAGGTTATGTAAAATGATTACGTTTAAACATGATTATGTATGGTTACAGAAGACCATAATGGTGGCCATCTCTAACATAAATGCAAAGGTAATATATGGTCTTTTTATCATTAATGAAGAATAATAATTATACCTATTGTTAAATTATACAAGTATCTTGATAAATTTAAAAAAAAACAATGAGCTCAGTATTTATAACTTTTACCCAAAAGTTTGATAGACACTGGCAATATTCAGATCCAACTCAATTACTTTAGTTGAATATACATCCATGCACTAGTTTTTATTTGGTACCATGGAAACTGCCTCTTAGACCATAGAAAAAACTGTGTAGTTCCAGTAACCTGACCTGTTCTGTTGTAATGGCCCCAACTTGATAATATTCTATCACGTACACCCCCCCCCCCCAAAAAAAACACCCAAAAAAACAGAAGAAAAAAAAGAAAAAGGTACTAATCTTGGCCAGTTTTAACATCAAAACAGATAATTTTAGGTTGGAAACCATTACATGAACATGAGCTGGATAAAAGTAGCAAAATCAAAATGTTAGTACAAACCTTTCTACCCAATTTGTTTCTACATCAGTACTGAAACCACACATATTCTTTTATTTTGGCCTTAAGCAAATTATATTGATAAAAGGACTAAGTTTCTCTTTAATGCTAAACTAATTGCAATTCCAAATTTAATTTTACTAATCCGATTTTTCTCACATGGCACAAGTACTGTACACTCCAGAAGCAATGGTGTTACATCAGGTTGTCAGTACCAGCATGAACAGGTTAGAAAATAGAGCACACAGAGCTTAGATGATGTACAATACTTGTACACAAGACAGACAAAGCTAACATTCACTGTATAAGATTATCATAATTACCAGGTATCAACATGAATATTGAAAATAAGAGTTAACCTGAGTGTAATAAATGACAACATAGCTTATCACTACTAATCTACAATATTTTAAGTCTTCAGTAGCAAGTTGTTGTTGTTGAAGGGTTTAATGCCACCTTTCAGTTCAATACAGACTATACATGGTGGCCAGTATAAATGGTGGAGGAAGAATCTGGAAAAACCTCAGAAAGAACCGCTGACCCACGAGAAGCTAGTGGCAAGCTTTCTCACATACCCACATGGCTGAACCCGAGACTCAAACCCACACAGACAGAGGTGAGATGGCAGTGATCCATAATGGTGAGCGCTTTAGACCACTTGGCCACTCGGGGCCCCTCAGTAGCAAGTAAATGTTTTCATGCAGAAAATTAGTTTGGACAAAATGATCTAGACAATGTATTTTTACGATTCTATGGTCTTAAGCAAAGTAATAGAAAAGAGTGAAAACCAACAAGTTTTGTAAAGTTCAACCAATAATTCATTTTCCCAGAATACAAAATGAAAACTTAAAGAAAGATTTTACAGTAATGCAATTAAATCCCAAACAGTCCGAAACATTTTATCACCAGTCCTAATGAATAAAGTTCTATTTAAATTCCAGTAGTATTTGAATTAAGATCCAACGATGAAGGTGTTGATGTGCCTGTAGTGGCCTGTGAAGTGGTGATGTAACAACTGGCTTTTAATGAATCACAAAACTATAATCCAAGATGTCCTCGTCTGAATTCATTATAATTCCCAGTTAATGTCTCTGTCCAACAATATCATAGATGAGCACTTTGTATTTCCAAAGAATAATGATTTGATTAATTAAATAAATCCAAATGAAATACTGACCACAGCCATAAAACTGACTTCTGCTTTAGATGTTATTGCAGGAATAAATAATTTTTCCAGTAAACAAGATTACAAAACCATCTACTTGACCTAGTCACAATTAGCATTTTCTGGAAATACTATAACTTAGTGGAATTGTTCTATTCAAGAACAATCTGTTACGAAAATTATAATACCTAATGTGGTAAACATCAGGTCACAGGCTAGGTATTTTTATGGGACATTATACATAACAGTATGTATATTAGCATTTAACAGCATCTCAGCACAATAATGGCTGTATTGTGGCAATTAAAAGTGAAGTTCTAAAAATGTAAAATTGAAGAATTGTGCAAAGCACTACAAAGATAAATCCTTCCTAAATAATGTGAACTTCATGATCTTGACAACAAAAGGTTGGCCCCTATTCTAACTTAAGTTTTTTCTGCAAATGTTTATCTTTACATTTAAACTCTTAATCTTTTCAAGATTTAACATTTTAACTTTAGTTTGCATATTATAGCCAGCATGATGCTGATGTACTGTTAAAGGAATAAAAAATGCAAGCAAGCTACCTACCACCTAAAATGTATACCTACCTAGCTACAATGACAGGGCACAAAAGAAAAAAAACAATAAAAAAAAGATTGTTCTTTTGTATAATATCAAAGCAGAGGGAGAGTGTAGTAAAACAAATTGATAAAAACCAGAGATTAATGTTGGTTTTGTAGTTATTGTTCTTTTTCACCCCCAGAATCCAGATCTGACTAGGCTTTGAGTTGACCTTGGCATAAGAGACAGTAGTGCATCAATAAATACCTTGATAAGCCATTACAGAGAGGCCTCCCATGAAAGCAATCAATCTACTCTTCTAACTCCTATACTGTTTATCTGTATACCACAGTCAACATGTTGAGGATAACCTAAGCCAATATACAATGTGTGGTCATTAATATAACAAAGGTATCACTGAATAAACATATCCTTACTTCCAAATGCAATAGTAAAAACAAAAATCTTTAAACATTATCGAAGAACATATGCTGTCACAAACACAATTCCTCAACCCATGTTAGTAAAGCATAAAATACAGGTAGGTCACAGTGACCTTCTTTTTGTTATAATGGTGTAGCATTAACAGTGATGTATTCAATTATCAAGTTTCATGACTAAAACTCAATGAACTTTTAACATAAAAATTTCAATGAAGTCACTGAAGCTAGAAATAATGGTCACAAAAACCTCTTTTGCAATGAGGAGGTAGTAGACATCAAGATGTACAGGTAATCTCATCAAGATGCATCCCCTCAACAAGGTTTTATGATTCTAGATAGAATGGTATGTAAATAGCATGCAAAAAAAAACATCCCAAAACATGTGGTCATGACCTGAATGCAAAATCAACCTAAGCCAGTAACATGCTAAAGTAATCTTTTAAATATAATTGTTACAAAAAAAAAAGAGAGATGCATATGATCATCTACTTCAATGATTCAAACATGAACAGTAAATCCATAAAAGTTAACCAAAGTAACTCAAGCATGAAATAAGGCTAACACTGACCTGCTTTTAAGACGAGGATGCAGTTGTTGTTGTTGTAGGGTTTAACGCCATTTTTCAGCACACGATAGGCTATACATGGCGGCCAGTATAACTGGTGGAGGAAGAACCCTGGAAAACCCCGGGAAGAACCACCGATCCACGAGAAACTACTGGCAGGCTTTCTCATGTACCCACATTAGCCGAGCCTGAGACTCGAACCCATGCAGACAAAGGTGAGATGGCAGTGATACAGAACGTGAGGATGCAGTGCTCCTCCAAATGTATCCTCTGTTTCATGATTCCATATACAACAGTATTATACAGATAGTAAACAACTACATGGCCATGAGCTAACTGCAAAAACTTTAGACATGCCAGTAAAATGTGAAATGAAGGACAGAATGACATTCTTTTGCTGCAAAACTGTTGGACTAAGAGCTGCCTATAATCTAGTTGTATGATTCTAGCATGAACAGAACTTGAGAAATACATGTGATTCTACCAGTGGTAGAACAAAAATATGTTTGAAAGGCCATATAGTGCTCATTACTATTTTATGATAGATATCTACTGCTATTTGAGAACTGAGAGTTTTATTTAATAAAAAAAATTAAAAACCCTGGTATTTTTATACATTTTATCCACACATGATAGAAACCAGTCAGAATCAGTCTACTGGGGACAGAATCTGCTCCATCAGTGCAGACTGGTGCATTGATGTGTTTCTAAGTAATCCTATTAAAAATTGTTATGCCAATGGCTGATGTGTATGCAAAAAGCTGCAAATAGATTGCCTTATTGTTGGAATTTTGAGAATTTAAGGCCAAATGCTGGATATTTATTAAGCAATAAAGGGATCAAAAGTGGTCCAATACAGCTTGTGAACCTCTGACTAAAATTGGCCATTCTTTGGCAAAAGTAATATGAAAGAGAAATCAACCATAAATGGAAAAACAACATATCACATCCAGAGTGGGTACACAAACACATAAAGCCTTTAATGTTTCAGAAAAGGTTTCTGGGGGGAGGACATACTGGAGGCAGCTAGCTAATCCTAGCTGAAGGTCGAAGGTGTGCCCACAAATAAAAACCATAAATGATTTCAGCAGAAACAATTGCTTAAGCATTTTGATTTGTTCTCCTGTTCAATTGTTATTGTGATTTTCAAGATGTTTTTAAGAGAAATAATTACGGAAAGCTCTCATCTTTTTTTGTTCAATTATGTTCAAATGCCAAAATGTGTGTCTTAAGCCATCAGCTAAAAAATTATTACAAATTCAACAATGCTTGGAATCAGAGTTTAAGGCAAGTAGCCATGGTCCAGAGCTTACAATATGTGTTTCAAGGAAAGTGGATTCGAAGATAGTATATGCGTGAAGAAATGATATTACCAGACATATGCAGACACCATTATATAGGAGAAATCTAAACCAGAAAACAACAGAGAGCCTGTTAAATGTGAAACAATGAATGATATCAGTGGACACCAGGAAATAAACTTGTGATGGAAACTAAAAAGGTCTGTCGAGTTTCTAAAAAATCTTTACAGTGAACTACAATATATACAACTCTTCTTTTCAATATTCTGAAATTCATATTCTTTAATTATTATTGTAAAATTGCCATCTGAGTCTGATTCATGTCCAAAACCTGCTGTTTTATCATAATATGTAGAAAAGATATATTATGGAAACAATGTGCTCATTTTGATTGCAATCACTTTTTAAAAAAATAAAATATATGGAAATAAACTAAATTTTTTTACCAAAGTCAGTAAAAACATAAAATTTGGGACACAGTGAGATCTTTTGTGATGAGGGTGTAGTATTCATCAAGATGCGTTCTATCACCAGGTTTCCACGCCCAATAAACCGCTCCGGTGGCCTAGTGGTTAGAGCGTCCGCCTTGGATGTGGGAGGTCGTGGGTTCGATCCCCGGTCGAGTCATACCAAAGACTTACAAAAATGGTACTAACAGCTGCCTCGCTTGGCGCTCAGCATTAAGAGGTTAGTGT